>PYAF01006252.1:9955-29205 GCA_007407185.1 Glycine tomentella | reverse complement strand
TCAAGCTCACTAGGTGTTTTCCATCAAGAAAGGTGTTTAAGGGATGTGATTTGGTGAACAAACCAAGGTTTAGGAAGCTTGGGAGCTTCAAAAATGGTGGAAGGGCGTTCAGAGGAAGAAGGAGAAGCTTTTCCCTTCAAAAATCGCGAAAATGGCCTTTTAAAGGCCCTCAGTCCGTGCTCCCACGCTACCAGCGTGAGTCCCACGCTACTGGCGTGGCATTCCAGTGAAAAATAGCTTTCTGGAGCACTTCCCACGCTATCAGCGTGAGTCCCACGCTACTGGCGTGGCAGTCCAGTGAAAAATAGCTTTCTGGAGCACTTCCCACGCTATCAGCGTGGTTCCCACGCTACCAGCGTGGCATTCCAACCGTCGCTAAATCCGTCGCTAATTCCGTCACTATATCTTTTTGCGACCGAAAATAGAAAATTTAAACTTCTTTTTCCTTTTTCTTTATATATAAAGCCAAGGTTATTATAGGGGGGTACTTGGCAGTGGGGAAATCACGCCACCCATGATGATCACATGAAGTGTGGGTGAGAATCTTGTTGTAACACTGTGGGACCCTGACTGATCGTTTCAGTTCTATGCCACAGGGATGGGGCTATCTTGATTATTGGTACCAATTATTCAAAGAGTTTAAGAGAATCGTGCATCATGATAAGAGTCTAAAAGAATCATGCATCTTTGAGGATGTTGTTATGAATATTTACATATTTAATATATTTGCTTAAATTATGTTTATCATAAACTTACCCTGTACTTTGTATCTGTGGTTGACACCTGCTATGACCTCGATGTTATTCGGGCGAGCAGATGAACAATAAAGAGAGACCACTAGCTGTCTACGAGAAGAGAATTTTTGTTTGAAGATATAATATTTTGAAGAGATTATGTTTGAAGATGTATTTCTTTGTTACAAAGTGTTTTAGTTGATTATACTATGTAATAGAATTGATATCAGTCTGTATTTTGTTGTACATCAGATTTATAAATATCAATTAGTGAGGAAAAATATTTTGTAATCTTATTATATGTTACTTCAGAATTATGAATATTACTCAGTAATGAAAATTGTAGTTTAGTATTTTTAAGCAAATTGAAAATAATTTTCATTAAAAATCAATAATAACAAGATGATAAGTTGAGGTGTTACAGCAGTGATACTACATATAGTATGATGTGTAGAGACCATGTGCACTATGGAATTTCATCATGCATACATATTGTTTGAATCGTTATTTATTGTATTGATTTTATTGGAATTTATTGATGAATTACTAACGTACTAACTTATGTGATGGTTTAGTTTTGCCGACTGGGAAATTTTATTTCTCACTAGATTTGTTTCATTTTTTTATATATAGATGGCAACAATGATCATTTTCCTTGATGCCCTGGACTGGTGGTGGTACAAAGATGAAGATAGAAATTGCTATATTTTCACTATGCACTTTGTTATCTACACTTATGTATATTTTGGAGCCCATTTTCCTGTATCAGTTCCTAATGAAATGTTTAATCCTAACGATCCATTCCTTCAGTTTGCTCATGCTTACCTTAATCCTCCAATGGAACCTATCAACATCTCTTCTAGCAACCATAACATGTATCCTCCTTTCGTACCAGCTCATGGAGGTAACATGAATCTAAACAATGAGTCTTATGTTGGTGAAAATTTTAGAACAAGTGTTACCTTGCAGTATGAAATATAAATAAGGATCATATATAGAGAATAGATGGCTAATGGGTTTCCTAGTACTCTTATGTTTTAGAGTATTAGAAATTATGGTGATGTATAAACTTTATCTTTGGTAATCTAACTAGGGACTATGGTTGTGTATGGTGAATCTCGTAACTTGTCTAACAAGAAGTGATGTATTATGTAACAGTGATCAGATTATGTTTAATGAATTAGGTTACAACTTATAAAATTTATACGTATTCAAAACTTTTACTAATATGCGCTCCTTAAAAATAAACACTAATAACAAAATTATCTAGAAATATGTTAGGACGTTACAGAAAGAGTTCAGATAAGTAAAAGATCAACCAGATCTAGCCATATATTCATACTTCCCCATCTGGCTCTAATATATATATATATATATATATATATATGATACCATACGGGGTGGAAGCGAAGCTAGAAAGGTGAACTAAGACAGACAAAGCATCAATGGAAAACAGGAATAGAATACGAAATTCACATGGCTATGAAACAAATGCAAAATAAGTTATACATTTAAAACATACAAATTAAACTCTCAAGTATGGCAAGCCATCGGGATGAGAGGGAGTGGATGGAAAGAGAAGAATTCAATTACATAATTAAAATATGCAAATGAGAAAAGAAGATTTTATTTCTCAAAAATAAAATTACAAGATTGCAACTCAGAGGTATACCTATGGGAGAAACTCTCTGAATCTAAAAAAACTTGATTACAAAATGAGGGATGCATCCCTTTTAATGACATAAAATATACTTGTTGCTATAGTTCTGATAAACAAAACTGGATAACCTACCGCTACAGTGAATAGTAACAGTGATTAGATGCAGAAAAATATGATGGAATGATGACAGCATACTTCGGCAAGGTCTATCCCGAAATAGTCATCTTCATTCTGATTGAAGTCATCTAAAGATGAAGAAGGTTTTTTTATCAGGCTTCTTTGAGGATGAAAAGGCTTGTTCATCTTCTTTCTTCATAAGATTAAAGATTATTTGCATATTCTCAGCAAATACTTGTTTGGTTGATGATGCCGCTAAAGCTGTAAGAGCTATTGATCTTCGATTAAGAAACTGACAAGTTTTAGGATCAACATTCTTGATTAGCGTTGGGTGACTTTTGAACCAAAGTTTGACCTAATCTGGATGAGCCCGAGAATGATGAAATTGAGACCACCATTTAACCAAGGCTTGTCTTCTCAGCATAGGAAGTTATCCTTTGGTGGTGACACTTCCATAAACATGTCACCATTGGAAAATCCAGGCGAGAGACATCTTACTGAAGAAATGTAAGTTTGCAGAAAAGGGATCATCTCCAAACTCATTTCTTAGTAAATGCTGTCAATCCATAGACAACTTCCGAAGGAAGAATATCAAGGACTGGTCCAAAATAATTCTACTAATGAATGAACAATTGAGGAAATTTATATTGAATGTTTTGTTTAAAATAGATTAGCCATGAATGCATAAAGTCTTTGTTTTGAAAATAGAAGACATTATGCCAAGCTGTTTGATAATCCCAGTAAGTAAATCCCATGGATGGAATTTGCTCGGGGTTATTATTTTTATGATGTTTAATCTGGACTGAATTAGTATCAACCTGAATAAATTCATAAAAATGTCTTGTTTTTAGAGGTGAAATTGGTTTATAATGTAACTGATTACCTTGGAAATCTTTTGGGAAGATTTTCTGGGGAACTTTGTTTGGTTTAGGATCCCAAAATTCAGGTTCCATTTGTATAACATCCTGATATTTGTTTTTCGGGATGTATTGTGTTTGAGAGTTATCCTTTTGAATTGCCACTGGTTCAGGTTGTTGAACAAGGGCTTCGCCTTTTGGTTGGTGAAGGGTTAATGGATTGTTTTTAAGATTTTGGCTGATGGTTGCAAGACTTTCATTGTCTTTGTCTTCTAAAGCTATGTCAACCCATGATTTAGATGGAAGGCCTTTAGAAAGATGGGAAATACCTATTTCTTGAAAGGTTAAAAGTGTTTGGATAGGCATAGCATAATCAGCCTTTGTTTTGAGGTTTGACCTTCTGAGAAGATGACTCAGATTGTGATTGGGGATTTTGGGTTGATGACCCTCATTGTGTTTGGGGTACTCGGGTGGATGACCCTGATTGGATGGATAACCGAGAATGATTTTTAGATCCTCTTCTTGTTTGGGGGATGGTCAAGACCCTGACCCAGATTGAGTGTTTAGACCAGAAATTGCTAGTCGCCCTTTACTACTACCTCTTCCCTTTCCTCGGGAGGAGGAAGAAGATTTTGCCGATTTTGGCATTGAACACTCACTGGCTTCCTCCCTGTAAATATTCACGAGTAAGGTAGTCAAGAAGAGAGTTTAAGGTACCTTTGAGAAATTCAATTTCAAAATCAAAGATACTTAAAATTGCTTGCCATCTGGCAAAATTTTGTTTAGATGCAAGGTTTTAACATCTTGTAAAATCTTTTTAGCAGATTTACAATCCACACGAATCAAAAACCTTTGATTAAGTAAATTGAATTGAAATTTTGATATGCATAAAAAAATTGCTAAAACTTCTTTTTTAACAGTAGAATAATTCTACAGGGCAGGATTCTAGTGTTTTAAAGTAAATGCAATTATTTGTTCTTTGCCATTGACAGATTGTTTAAGAATGTCACCATAACCAATGTCAGAAGCACAAGTTTCAACGATTTTTTTAGCTAAAGGATTAGGAAGGTAAAGACAAGGAAGATCTTTAACCTTGGATTTAATTTGTTTAACAAGATCAATGTGAATGTTAGTCCATGGAGGAGGTGTCTTCTTGAGACGATCATAAAGGGGTTTACCAAGATTGCTAAGTTGCGGAAAGAAATTAGCAACATAGTTTAAACAACCAAGGAAATGTTGAATTTGAGTTTTCTAGATAATTTAATCTAGAAATTTATTTGCAAACTCATTTGCACGATTAATAGGAGTGATGGTTCCCTGGTAAATATTGTGACCAAGAAAATGAATTTTAGTTTGGAAAAGATTGATCTAGGATTTGGACAGAGCAAGACCATTTTTCTTGATTATCTGGATGAAGATGTTAATGTGCTTGAAGTGTTAATCAATGGATTGGGACATCATCAATATAAACTGTGATAATAGATGAATAAGGATTAAAAATGTCATTTATAATTTTTTGGAATTCTGAAGGAGCATTTTTTAATCCAAAGGGCATAACTCTTCATTCGTATTGCCCAAAAGGAACAGTGAAGGTTGTCTTATAGCAATCACTATCCTTGATTTGAATTTACCAAAATCCATATTTCATGTCAAATTTTGAAAATATTTTAGCAAAAAAGAGTCGATTAAGGAGATCCTTCTTATTGGGAATAGGATACCGAATCCATTGAAGGGCTTGATTAAGAGGTTTATAATTAATAACTAAGCGAAGAGTACCACACTCAATCTCAGCTTGTTTGTTGACAAATAGAACAACACCAAGGGCTCTTGCTCTTTCTGATTAATCCTTTATGTAGGAGATCCTGAATCTCCTTTTGACAGTGAATAATAAGTTCCTGGTCTATTTGTATGGGGCGAGCCTTAGTAGGGATTTGACAATCATTAAAATCTTTTTCATAAGGAAGATCAACAATATGTTATTTTCTCTGCCAAAATAAGTTTTGAAGTTCAGCACAGATAGAATTTTGGATTTGATTGGACAAAGATTGGATTTTGTATTGGATCATTGGTTGATTGAGCAAATCATCAATTTTCTTATAAGAAATGTCTTCTATAAATAATAGATTTAATTTTGTTTATAAAAAACTGGATTCAAATCTCTTACGATAGGAGTTTTAAGAAAACTTGAAAGTGATTGACTTGTTCAAGTAAATGGGAATTAATCATTCCTGAATGTAGTTTGAATCTGCCCTTGTATCAAACAGAACTTCAATTTCAAGGGTAAAGGTGTTGATTAAACTTGTTAATTAATAAATTGTTTGATCTAGAAGAAGAAGAAGAAGAAGAAGAAGAAGAAGAAGAAGAAGAAGAAGAAGATATTGATTCATCAAAAGATTGTTTTAGTTTTAACAAAAGGTTTTTTTTTCTTGAGGATCAGTAGTAATAGAATTAATCATCTCAAAAGAAGATCTTGTTCTTTAGTGAGAACATTGATTTGAGAAGAAGAAGAAGAACAATCTTCATCAGTCGAGGATAAGTCATCTTCTTGGATTTGATTCAAGTTATTAGAAGATTCTGAAGACTCTTTATCAGATTCTTCTTCAGTTGAGGATTCAACTAGGAGTTGATTAATCTGTTCTTCTACAAAAAGTTCAAGGTTGAGGTTCCTAAGCTTTTTCTTAAGCCTGCAATACTAACTTTTGTGGCCCGGTTTGCCACAAGTCCAGTAGAAAAATATAATGAACACTTGTACAAATAACCAAGAGGGGGGTGAATTGGTTTTACCTCAGAGTTTTTAAAATTTTCTTTCAGAATTGCTACAACGGAAGACTTTCAAGAAGGATCGTATCTTTTAAAAACGATTAAGAAAACAATATCTTCACCTTAACCAATCAAACCACTTTAGTGTTGTGACCAATCTTGTAATATAACAAAACATAAAACTTCAAGAACAATATGAAGATAAACATAATTATTCAAACACACAAGATTTATACTGGTTCACCTCTCAACCTCGGAGGCTACATCCAGTTTTCTTCTAACCAACATTTGGTCAGAGTTCCACTATAACAAATATAATATCTTTACAAGCTTACAAAGATCTCTCCCAAGGTAAAATTCAAAATCTAAACCTATAGATTTCTCAAAAGATCTAAAACCAAAGATCCCTTCTCTGTTCTTCCCTCTAGAAACCTTTCTAGATAAAGCTTTAAAGATCAAAATTTGCTATAAGAACATTCAACAACAAATACAACACAAATATCAACAATAACCAAGCTTACAGTTTGATAAGTGCCATATTTCAGTTAACTTTGTGTTTAAAATATTGGCACTTATCTTTTGATTTCTTTCATATAGCTTATAAATTTCCCTAAACCTAGTTAATTAGCACCTTATACTTGTGTTTAAAGTGTTTCGGAAGATTAATCCAAATCATGTTGTGTATTTTGATAGATTTCGTGGATTTCCGAGGCTTCCGGATATCAAAGCAAGCAAAGAAGGCTTATATAGCAAGTATAGGAGGTGCAACAAGCATTTCAGGCCTAGAAACCAACATGGCCCAATGCTTTCTTCAACATTAAGACGTTAACTCGCCCAGGCGACCAACCATAATGTATTTTTCTCTCCCGGGCGAGCTACAAGTTCCAAAAAGATATGTTAAGCAGGCCCAGGCGGCCAAAACATGAAGAAAATGGTGGCCTGGGCGAGTGAAGCTAGCAGGAGGCAAAAACTAATAAATAGGCCACGAAAATGGAGAGGAAGGCATGCATCTTACTTTCTTTTCTTGCCTTTTCTTATTCTTTAGCTTAGGAAAGTTAAATATTAGTAAGTAGGTAGGTTAGGAAAGTGAGAGAAGTGAGGATTAGTGTGGAGACTCTGCCGGAGAGAAGCGGTGATGGGGCCCTTCAGCAATTCTTTCCGTGAGGAGGTTCACTCCACTATGAGTAGCTAGCTTCTCTGAGATTGGATGTAATCTTCTTAACCCTATATCTCTTTTTATATTTATGCATGAATCATTTTATTTCTTATTGGTAATTTCATTCTGCGCTTAATGCTTGATTCTACTTGATCACTAATATCATGAACTTAAATCCGAAGTGAGACTGGAAAGTAATCTTAGGGTTTGAACTAAATGAATTTACTCATTACCTTACGTTGCTAGGAATAGGGCATAACGTTCTGATTGCATAAAGCACGCGATTATAAATCTTAATGCTGGGATATTTACTTAAATATGCGAGGGATTGATATTCGGTAGATATTCTTAGAACTTGAAGGAATCAATTCAAGGTAACATAGTGTGCATCAATAAGAATAGACGATGATTTATGCATGATAATATTAATTGAATATAGAATGTTAAGAATGATGAAATCCAATCCCACTTTCTCACAAATATATTTCATTTTCATTAAGTTTAGTTATTTTACTTGCACCACCAAATGAAATTCTGCTCAACCTACTTGTACATAACTATTGAACTGTTTAATTCTATTAGGATTAACTGAGTAAGCTCAAGTCCCTGTGGAGATGATCTTATAAATTCAAAACTTACAACGATACAACGGTACGCTTGCCATGGTAAAAATCCTAACATAGTTCAAGAAAGATATCACTCTCATTCCTTAGTGAATTCAATAAAATGAATGATCTAACTAGACTGAGAATGTATGCAAATGATCTTTCTTGATGACTTCTTTAATCATAAAGCTTGAACAAAACTTTGCATCATGTAGACAATGACTTTATAACATGATAAACCCCATGACTCTTAGAATCCTTTTGATTTTCTAATCTCCCTCTTTCTTTTTGTATTATGAACTCTTGAAGGTGATTTTCTAAGTGATTGTTCGAAAACTTCACAATGTATTTCTTTTTCCAAACCAGTGCAAGTTGTTCTGTTTATAAAAAAAAGATTTAACTAATTGTAATCGATTATTTTAAGTCATGTAATCGATTATTTTAACCAGATAATCGATTAAAGTGTTATCAGGATTCTGGAAAAATGTCAAGAACAAAATAATCGATTAAGTCATCTTGTAATCGATTATTCCAGATGACTTGTGTTTCCTGATACACATAGATAATCGATTAATTTCTCAAATAATCGATTATCACAGATAATGTGAAAAACCCATTAATGTATATTTAATCGATTAAAATAATCTGGTAATTGATTAAACCAGATAAAAATGCATTTGAGAATTATGCAGTGACTCAGATAATCGATTATTCCGTGATGTAATCGATTATCACAGAACACGTCTGATTTTGTGTTAGACTTATTTAATCGATTACGAGTCAATGGTAATCGATTAAAATGTTCATAAGTCAATATGCAGACCTGTTCACAGGTACTTAGTCGATTATTGATAAGTGTCATATTTTAG
The DNA here is from genome assembly GCA_007407185.1 of Glycine tomentella. Lineage (NCBI taxonomy): Eukaryota > Viridiplantae > Streptophyta > Magnoliopsida > Fabales > Fabaceae > Glycine > Glycine tomentella. Next base: position 20,447 of record PYAF01006252.1, on the reverse strand, counting down.
TGAAATTTAGATTACATATTAGGCACTTATCTTTTGTTTTTACTAAGAATATCTATCAAAATTTGCCCTAATCTAGTTAGTTTGTATTTAACGTAGCATTTATGTTGTGTTTATAATTCTTGAAGATTCATCCAACCTTCTTTTGTATTTTGCAAGATTTCGTGAATTCCGAAGCTTTCGTACACATAAAGCAAGCAAAAATGAGTCATAACAGCAAACCTGGGGGTGCAGAAAGCAAATCAGGCCCAAAGAAACTTCTAGAGGTACCTGTAACTCGCCCAAGCGAGTTAATATAGTGTATTTTGCTCGCTTGGGCGAGCAACAACATCAATTGAGCCACTTGAAGGCCAAGTGGACGTGCAACTTGGGCTGTTAACTCGCCCAATCCAGTATTTCATGAAGGAATTGGTCGCTTGGGCGACCAAACTCGACCAGGCCAGCCCCTATAAATACCCAAGCACCCCTAAGGCAAAATGACATCTTGCAATCCTAATTTTCTCTTCTCCCTTGCTCTTAAGCTTGTTCCTAGGCTTCATGCTTCTTTAAATCTTGTTAGTAGATAGCTTAGGTTAGTGAGAGAGGTGAAAATTAGTGTGGAAACTCTGCCGAAATAAAAAGCGGTGATGAATCTTTTAATCTATTCTTCTAAGGAGGTTCTCTCCATGCTTGGCTAGCTTCTCTCAAAGTATTGGATGTAATCTTCTTACCCTTAAGTATCTCTTTTAATATTTATTTATGCATAAGTCTTTTCTATTTATTATTGGTAAATTTATTCCGTACTTAACGCTTGATTCTACTTGATCAATAGATTCATGAATTAAGGTTCTAAGTTTAACTGGAAAGTACTCTTAAAACTTGAATTGGATAAATTTACTCTTTACGTTACATTGCTAGGAATAGAGCATAACGTTTAGATTGCAAATAACATGCGAATATGATCGTACTGCTGGGGTATTTATTTCATATGCGAGGGATCAATATTTGATAAATATTCTTAGGGTTCTCAAATATGAGGGATCGATTTATGGTGATTTTATGTGTGCATTAATAATAAAAGAAAATAACTTATGCATGGTAATATTAATTGAATACTAAGGGTATGAATGATGAAAACTAATCCTACGTTCTTAACTTAATCAAACTCGTTTTATTAATTTTCGTAATCTTTCGTAATTTTTCTGTAATCACTCGTAATCTTCCGTATTAGGTTTATTATTTCCATTTCTTCTAAATTTTCATAATTTCTACTAAATTAACAACTACATGAAACTCCGTTCACACTCATTGTACATAACTATTAAACTGTTAAGCTTTATTTGAATTAACTGAGTAAAAATCAAGTCCCTGTGGAGACGAACTTTTATAAATTTTGTAACTTACAACGACAATTGGTACGCTTGCCAAAAGTCTAACAAGTTTTTGGCGCCGTTGCCAGGTATTTGAGTTATTTACTCAGTTCTTTTAGATTTAATTTATCAGTTTAGTAGGACTTTTTCTTATTTTCGTTATTTACATTATTTTAATTTTTGTATAGAAATTTTCTTTTATTTTAACCTCGATGCTTATGGGATATTGTAGTTTGTTCTTTTTCCTTTATGCGAGGTAAGTTTTCTACAAATAAACCTTTGTTTGATCCATAAATCACCAAAACAGAAAGGAAAAATAGGAAGAAAAAGAAACTAAAAGTCAATAAGACATTAGAGGCAACTTCATCTATTAATCCTCCTTTATCAGAAAAGCCACCTGTTCGTGATAATATGGCTGATCGAGGGGAAGATGAAAATAGACCACCAAGGAGGACTCTTGGTGACTATGCTTACCAACATGGCCCAAAGCATTACAATAGCATAGTCATCCTTCCTTTCAACAACAAGGTTGTGGAGCTGAAGCCAGCATTACTCAGTCTAATCGGTTCATATCCCTTTGCAGGGATGGACCATGAGGATCCATACACTCACCTGTCCACATTCATGGAGTTATGCAGTACAATGGGAGCTTCTGACGAGGATGCGGAAGCTGTTTATCTTAGAGCTTTTCCATTTTCTTTGACAGGTAAAGCAAAGACATGGCTCCAGTCCCAACCAAACAAAAGCCTGAGCTCATGGGAAGAAGTGAAGGAAAAATTTATTACTAGATTCTTTCCTCCATCAAGATTCATTAGCGCAAAATCAATCATTGCTACTTTTTCCCAAGTAGCAGATGAACCTCTCTGTGAGACTTGGGAGAGATTCAAATCCTTATTGAAAAGATGCCCAAACCACAATTTTGATGCTGCTGCGCAATTACATATTTTTTTATAGTGGTTTGAGGCCACAAACCAAGATGATGCTTGACGCTTCAGCCGGAGGAACCATGATGTCTAAAAGTCCTGAGGAAGCCATAGTGATCATTAATTCTATAGCAGCAAGTGACTATCAATCTCACCACAATAGATCACCTATTCAGAGGAAGGGAATAATGGAGCTAGATACCCAAAATGCCATTCTAGCTCAGAATAAATTGTTAACTCAACAATTGGAGGCCTTGACCAAACATATAGGCAAACTTCCTCAACAAATGCAGCATGGAGGATCACAGAAACCAGACATAGCTCATTAAGTTCAACAAATTTTGAGATGTGATTTCTGTGGTGGAGAACATCAAAATGGCCATTGTCCAGCACTCGGTGATTGCCAATCAGAGGAGGAAGCTCATTATTTGCAAAATCATACCAGACCTCAGCAGAATTATCAAGGAAACTATCAAGGTTACCGAGGAGGTCCAGGTTCAAATCAACCTTATGGTTGGAGACAAAATAATAATGCATATAATGCTATTTCTAATCCTCTTTTTGCAGGTCCCACTAACAATTCATATGCAGGTCTTTCTAATAGAAATCCATAAAACCAATCTCAGCCTGATAGGTTATCAAAAATGGAAGACACTTTAACTCAATTTATGCAGATGTCTATCACCAATCAAAAGAATATTAATGCTTCCATCAAAAATCTTGAAGTACAAGTTGGACAACTCGCAAAGCAACTGTCTGAGCATGGAGGTGGATCTTTATTAGCAAATACCCAAGTCAACCCTAAAGAGCAATGTAAAGCCATTACAACAAGAAGGGAGACTGTGGTTGGTAGACAGGAGGAAGAGGAAAAGAAAAATGAAGGAAATGTAGAAAAAAGTGATGATGAAAAAGTAGAAAAAGAAAAAGAAAAAGAGAAAAATGATGACGAAATAAATGAAAAAAATGAGAGAAAAGAAATTAGTGAAGATGAAAAGAAAATGAAGGATAAAGGCAAAGCTGTCTTAACCCCACCACCAGTCCAAAATATACCATACCCACATGCTCCATCCAAGAAGGCAAAGGAAAGGCAATATAAGCGCTTTTTAGATATTTTTAAACAATTGCAAATTAACATTCCTTTTTCTGAAGCATTAGAGCAGATGCCAAAATATGCCAAGTTCATAAAGGATCTACTCACAATGAAGAAAAGATACACAAATGATGAAACCATAGAGCTAGATGCAGGTTGCAGTGCCATCATCCAAAAGACAATTCCAGAAAAATCAACAGATCCCGGTAGTTTCACAATTCCTGTGACTATTGGAAATTTATCAGTGGGGAAATCTCTTATTGACTTAGGCGCAAGCATCAACCTCATTCCATTATCCATGGTCAAAAGGATAGGAGAAGTAGAAATCACACCAACAAGGATGACTTTATAGCTAGCTGATAGAACCATCAAGCATCCTCATGGTATTATTGAGGATGTGTTGGTAAAAGTTGACAAATTCTTTTTTCCAGTTGATTTTGAGTGATGGACATGGATGAAGACAGTGAAGTTCCACTGATTCTTGGCAGACCTTTCCTGAAAACTGCCAAAGTCTTGATTGATGTGGATGAAGGAAAACTCATTGTAAGGGTGTAAGATGATGAAGTACAGTTCAATGTCCTTGAAGCAATGAAGCATCCCACAGATAAAAGATCATGCTTTAGAGTTGATGTCCTTGATGAGGTAATTTCTGACTCTAAAAGATTTAAGCACAGGAAGGAAGGTTTGGAGAAGGCATTGACAGAAACAGTCCAACATGAAGATGAAGATCAAGAAGAAGCATAATATCTTCATCAATTGAATGCTTGTAAAGAAGTTCCTTATCACCAATCCCTCTTTGAAGAAATAAAGGAAGAAAAGCAAAAAGAAGAACAGAAACTGGAATTAAAGGTATTACCTTCCCATTTGAAATATGTTTTTTTTTGCAGATAACTCTGAAAAGCCAGTTATCATAAATGCCTATCTCTCTGAGGAGGAAGAAAAGAAATTGGTGAAAATCTTGAAAGAGAATTACAACGCCATTGGTTGGACACTCTCAGATCTAACAGGTATTAGTCCTTCTTATTGTATGCATAGAATTTTGATGGAACAGGACTATAAACCTGTAGCTCAGCCACAAAGAAGACTCAATCCAACCATGAAAGAGGTTGTCAGAAAATAAGTGGTCAAGCTTCTGGAAGCTGGAATGATATATCCTATCTCTGATAGTCAGTGGGTAAGTCTTGTACAGGTCGTACCCAAGAAAGGTGGAATGACAGTAATTAAAAATGACAAAGATGAGCTTATTCCAACACGCACTGTTACGGGTTGGAGGATGTGTATTGACTATAGAAAGCTCAACAAAGCCACAAGGAAGGATCATTTTCCATTACCATTCATGGATCAGATGCTGGAGAGACTAGCAGGTCAACAATATTACTGTTTTCTTGATGGTTATTCAGGATACAATCAAATTAATGTTGATCCTGAAGATCAAGAGAAAACAGCCTTTACTTGTCCCTTCGGTGTTTTTGCCTATAGGAAAATGCCTTTTGGTCTTTGTAATGCACCCGCCACTTTCCAAAGGTGCATGCTTGCTATTTTTTCCGACCTTATTGAGAAAAGCATTGAAATCTTCATGGATGATTTTTCAGTTTTTGGTACTTCTTTCGATTTATGTCTTTCTAACCTTGATGTTGTTTTGAAGCGATGTATTGAAACTAATCTTGTACTTAATTGGGAGAAGTGTCACTTTATGGTGACAGAAGGCATTGTTTTAGGTCATAAGATTTCTATGCAGGGCATTGAAGTGGACAAAGCTAAGGTTGATGTCATTGAGAAATTACCTCCACCAACCAATGTCAAAGGCATTAGAAGTTTTCTGGGACGTGCAGGATTCTACAGGCGGTTTATTAAAGATTTTTCAAAAATTGCCAAGCCACTGAGCAACCTCTTAAATAAAGAAGTCCCATTCCATTTTGATGATTCATGCTTTACAGCTTTTAATACTTTGAAACAAAAACTAGTTTCTGCACCCATAATCACTGCACCTGATTGGACACTTGATTTTGAATTAATGTGTGATGCAAGTGATTATGCTGTAGGAGCAGTTTTGGGACAAAGAAAAAATAAAGTTTTTCATGTTATACATTATGCAAGTAAAGTTTTAAATGATGCTCAAATTAATTATGCAACAACTGAAAAAGAATTGCTTGCCATAGTGTATGCCTTAGAAAAATTTAGATCATACTTGATAGGATCCAAAGTGGTGATTTATACTGATCATGCTACAATAAAATACTTGTTAGTTAAATCTGATTCTAAGCCTAGACTCATCCGTTGGATTTTACTTCTACAGGAATTTGATTTAGAAATTAAGGATAAGAAGGGGTGTGAGAATCATGTAGCTGATCATTTGTCCAATCTTACCAGTGATGAAATAGCCACTCAAGATCCAGAAATTCAAGAAGAATTCCTTGATGAGAAGCTCTTTCATTTTTTAGAAAGGCCATGGTTTGCATAGATGGCCAACTTTAAAGCAGCCGGTGTAATTCCTGAAGATTATACCTGGCAACAGAAGAAGAAGTTTCTCAGAGATGCCCGATACTTTGTATGGGATGATCCTTACCTCTTCAAAATAGGAGCAGACAATCTCGTAAGACAATGTATAACTCAAGAAGAGGCAAGGAACATCCTATGGCATTGTCACAGTTCACCCTATGGAGGCCACTACAACGGTGAAAGAACTGCTGCCAAAGTTCTCCAATCCGGATTCTATTGGCATACTTTGTTTAAAGATGCCCATGAATATGTCCAAAGGTGTGATAACTGCCAAAGAATAGGGGGAATCTCTAGAAGGAATGAAATACCACTACAAAACATTTTGGAGGTTGAGGCATTTGATTGTTGGGGGATAGATTTCATCGATTCATTTCCATCATCCTACTCAAATGAATACATTTTATTGGCTGTGGATTATGTCACCAAATGGGTAGAAGCAATAGCTGCACAAAAAGCTGATGCAAAGACAGTTATTCGCTTCTTAAAAAGGAACATCTTTACAAGATTTGGGACACCACAAGTATTGATCAGTGATGAAGGATCTTACTTTTGCAATGTCCAACTTAAAAAGGTCCTCCAACATTACAGTGTCAGGCATAAGGTAGCTTCACGTTATCATCCCCAAACCAGTGGGCAAGCAGAAGTTTCAAACCGGGAAATTAAAAGAATATTGGAGAAAACAATTGCTCAATCAAGGAAGGATTGGTCTCAGAAGTTAGATGAAGCTCTGTGGACATACCGAACAACATACAAATCGCCTACGGGACTCACTCCGTTCCAGTTGGTCTATGGCAAATCCTGTCATTTGCCTGTGGAGTTAGAACATAAAGCTTATTGGGCATTGAAATTTCTAAATTTTGATCTTAATGCAACAGGTGAACGCAGGAAGCTCCAACTTCATGAATTGGAGGAATTAAGGTTTTAAGCATATGAAAATTCTAAGCTTTATAAACAACGAGTTAAATCTTATTATGATAAAAAGCTTTTGAAAAAGAATTTTCAAACTAGGCAACCTGTTTTGTTATTTAATTCTCAATTGAGATTATTTCCAGGTAAGCTGAAATCCAAATGGTCTGGCCCTTTCATCATCAATGAAGTTATGCCACATGGAGCAGTAGTCCTTGAAGATCCATCCACAAAGAGGACATGGATTGTCAATGGTAGCAGAATCAAACCCTATCTGGGTGGTGATGTCGAAAGACTTACCACTGTGGTCCACTTACAAGAAGTTTGAGCTACAACAAAAGCGTCCAGCTATGATGACGTTAAAGAAGCGCTTCTAGGAGGCAACCTAGTAATTTCTAACCTTTCTTTTTATATGCTTTATCATTTTATTTAAATATTTTTGCCTATATAAACATAGATAAGTGACAGATTTTGTAATTTGATGTTTGATGTGGTTTCTGCCATTGATAATATTCTTGTTGATTCTCTCCTTCTTATTCTCTAAAAAAATTGGTGCAAGAACATACAAATGCTACTCATTTCCATAGATAACTTTTCATGCACACCATATGTTTGTTGAAATGCTTCAATGAAAATAGCCATGTTTTTTCCTCATTCTTTTTGCACAAAAATTACTCCCTGCACATGCTAAATGGACTGAATGAATGTAGGTTTTGGTAATTCATGAAAAACACTTTTGTGCATCACTTTGAGTGTTGCTTGAAATTTAAAAACAATTCATTTTTCAAAAGTGGACAGCACAAAAATTGCAGGAATTCAAGACTTACCAAAGGACTTAATTGTTGATTTAAAATGTACACTGCACATAGCTCATGATAGATTTCAAGAGTAAGTTATTTCTTTGTGCACAAAATTTAAATTGCATGTAAAAGCTTGTAGCATAAAGGATTAATGAACATCCATGAGTTGCTGGAATAATAGTGACAATATTGGTAATTTGTTTTATGAACATTGGAAAAACTGGAAATTGTGAGCATACATGTTGTAATGGTTAAAAATGCATAAATTCAATTCTCATGGGCTGCCATCTATTTTCTAGTTTTCGCATACATGCTGATTTTATCATATTCTTTGTTATGCTATTTTGAGATCTTCTTCAGATGGCTCCCAAGAAGTTGTCAACCAAAAGAGCTAGGCATGAAGAAGAAGGGTCTAGTGCCATTCCTGCAGAATTTGTATTTGATGCACAGAGGTTCCGATCTGAGGAGCACCAAAAGTGGTATGAAGTCATTAAAAATTGGTCATTCCTCAAAGAACGGAGGGTTCAGTTGATGGATGGTGAATATCCCGAATTCACCATGGAAATTGATAGAAGAAGATGGAGGCCTCTTGCAACACCAATGCAAAAATTTGATCCAGCAATCGTATTGGAATTTTATGCCAATGCTTGGCCCACTGAAGAAGATGTTCTTGATCAAAGGTCCTTAGTGAAAGGCCAGTGGATTCCTTATGATCCCGATGCGATAAATCAATTCCTAGGGAATCCACTCATATTGGAAGAAGGCCAAAACTGTGAATATACTAGCTGGAGGAACATCATTTATGGATTTGATGAGCAAGCAGTCACTCAACTTCTTTGTGCTCCGGGGTGTGACTTTGCCCGCAATATTGGAGGGAGTCGAGTGAGATTAATGAGAACTAGCATGAAAACACTCACTCAAATCTGGATGACCTTCCTCCTCAGCAACATGCTTCCAAGTGATCACACTTCTGACTTGCCTATGCCCAAATGCCAACTTGTTTTCAGTTGCATGGAGCAGCCCAGTATTCATGTAGCACAGTTGATTTCAGACGCCATTCATCAATTCATCATCACAGAACCTCCCCGCCATCCATTGAACCCAGAAAAAGCCAACTGTGCGCTTGGATTTCCTGCTCTAATAACTGCTTTATGTCAATTTTATGGTGTGCAGGTACAACCTTCCAAGACGATCCGACCTCCCATCAACCAAGCATTCATTGATAAATATTGCCAAGCCAAACCGGTAGAGCAGCAGCAGCCACCGGCACCACCATCTTTGGATTCCATTTCAGCTCAGCTTCAGCGGATGGAACTCTATATGCAACATGTGGCTGCTCAGAAAGCTGCCAATTTCAGAGCCCAGATGCAGATGAACGAGAATTTCTATAACTACACTCTGCATCAACACAGCCAGGATCCTCACCCTTTTTCCTGGTCCACTCCAGATCAGTTCCGAGCTCAAGCTGCATGGCCTGGGGACAGACCAACATTTCAGGAGGAGGCAGAGGACCAGAGAGTTGAGCAGGATCCTGTAGCTGACCCTGCACATGATCATGACGTTGATGAGGAAAGCAGCTGAGGAGGATGATTTGGGGCATAATTTGATATCTTACATGGATTTGCATCATCTGAAACACTGTGACACTGTTTTAATTTTTATTTATCGCTTTCTAAATACTTTAGATACTATATTACTGTTTTTATTACTAACTATTTCATTTGTGTTTAGTTATATGCATTGATAATCTTTTGGTAGTATATATATTGATAAATCTTTTTGGTATTATATACTATTAATATGTCTTTTTGAAAATTATACCAAAATTTTTGCTTTTTGTTTTAAGAAATTATATCATATATATATATATATATATAAAATCTTTTTGGGACTTAAAAGGAATAATTTTCTTGAAAAATTACATGTTTTGAAAAGAATCAACAGACATTATTTTGAAACTTGATTTTTTGATCTGGATTAGAAAAACAAAATGATTTTTGAAAAATCTTGAGAATGAAAAACCAATGAAATGATTTTCCCAAAAAAACAAATGAAGGCAAGGCTTTTTACATTAAATTAATAAAGAATATCTTTTGAAACATTGATCTGATTTGAACATGAAAACAATCCTTAAGCCTAGTGAGTGTGTGCCACCACATAAAATACATTGAGTGTCCTCACTGATATGATTTATATTAATTTTGCATTAATTTCTAATTTTCATAACATATGATGCATGGATATGATTTAGGCCGTCTTTCTTTTTGAACAAATGTTAAAGCCACTGGCCAAAAAGCTACCCCAACATGAATATAATGATTTACCAATTGCAACCCTTTTTGAGTCAAACAGTTAATTTCTTGTTGAAACCCTAACCTAGGATAGGAGAGCAAAAAGGGAAATGATTTGTTGATGGGAAACTTCCTTTGGGTAATTCATGCTATGAAAAAGACTTCTAAATGTGGTTATATGTTATTCATGTAAAAGAAAAGAAAGAAAAGAAGTGAAAGAAAAATAAAAAGAAAAGGAAACAAATTCCTTGTGTTTTAAAGTGTTGTACAAAGTAGGGTGAATAAAAAGATTGATAGATATCTTGGAAGAAAAAAAAAGGAAGACATAGGAAGTAAAAATTTCACTGATTTATCTATATATGCTCTCCTATTCCAAAGGTTTTTTAAATATCCAGAAAAACCAAGATTTCTTTTCTAACCAAAAGCCCAGCCATAAAGGTGTTAGTATATGGATGTCCTAGAGACAATCTTTTCATTAGATTAGGACGTACATGTACTTTTCAATGTTGTCATGAATAAATTATAAGCGCTCTTTATCTTGTTTCATATTTTGTCTCGATATTATTATTAATATATGAGTAACTGGATAAAACCCTTGGAATAGAATAGGTATCTCTTGAATATCAGTAATGGGATC
>PYAF01006251.1:73957-86579 GCA_007407185.1 Glycine tomentella | reverse complement strand
TTGAGGAGCAGTATAGAGAGCTTGAGGGCTCCATTTTGATGTATTTTTGTTATAGTTATGTATACCCCTTCTGAGGGATTATATTCTTTTGTAGCACCGTGTGTGGTGTGAACCTGAGAGGTATATATTATACAGACTTGGATACTATGTATATGAGACTTTCCTCTGAGTACATGTGTATGTTTATATTGCTGTTACTTTACCTAAAGCTTGGTTATCTGTCTTATTATGTTGAGTTTGATAAACTGGATCAGTAGGGGCGTGTTTTTATGGTTCTATTATGTGTTTCCATACATAAGGTATCAAGAAAACGATCCTATGTTTCCACTGAACCAATTAATTGATATTTTATACGCTAATATGATATTATTAAATGATAACACGTCGGAGGCCTACGGGGTGTTACACACGGACTCCGTTCCTGCAGTTATCTGACACACCTCCTCTCTGAGGTACACCTCATTTCTGAGGCAACTCTATGAGACACATGAGACTGATTCACTTATGCATAACTCATTTTTTTTATAAACTCATAGTTATTTTCAACATCAGTCTCCAATCATTGTCTCATATAATTTACTTAGAAATTCAACATAAATCATGTACAGAACTCAGCTTATTACTCATGTATGGAAACACAACATATCATTCATGTACAGAGATTCATAGAACACTCAGCAAATATAAAACTTTATTCAGGCACTCAATCATATAACTATAACTTAAATCCAACAATTACTCATACAAGTCATACTTCACAGAACTTCAAACACTTATTTGAACACAAGTAACACTTAAACTATCCTTATCATAAAACTTCCCTATACATACCTGATAACTCCTTACAAAGCTTGACAAACTTTTCCTAAAAGTGCTAGCCTTCTACACGTGACCTTAAGGAAAGTGGGGCCTTTTCTCACTTAACTTATGCCTTGAAAAGGAAAGGGTGAAAATGAAATGAAAGAGATGGGAGGGAGAGATTTTTGGTGAAAAAATGGAGTCTTGAAAGTGACTTCCACTTAAGGGCCCTCCTCTCTTTATATAGGGTTTGGAAAGTGATAAAATATTTAAAGAAATAATTACCCTTTCTAATTAGTTACTCTCATTTGGTTCCATTAGAACTTAGTTTTATCCCATTCCATTACATCCTAACTAAACTCATAATTACTCTTCTAAATATCTTCCAGCTTTATAACAAAAATCTCCTAAGTCATGAGGACTCTCTTCCAAGTGTCCTCCACTTGTCCCCATGTATTTAAGTCATGAAATCTCCTCTCTTCTTACTCCCTCACTCATGTGGCCATCAAGGGGAAAGGAGAAAAGATTTTTCTTCCTTTCATGCCATCTTGTACAAATATCTTTCAAGGTTATGATGGCTTCTTATCCCTTCATTAATGGTGGCTTACAAGTGGATATATATTTCTTAATCTTTCATGATTGCACCTTATCACTTTAATTCATGAACCTTAAGATATTTTTCTACTCATCATGACTCATCAATTTGAATAGGACAAACCACCTTATCCCCCTCCTTTCCTCTCTTCACGTGGGTACCATGGCCAAGGGGGAAGATTTTTATCTTCCCCTCCTCTTTCTACACCACGTTTTGGTTTCCTTTAAAGAGGAGAAAATTGTGTGGTTCTCCTTGTGTCCATACATCTTTCATGAAGAGGAAGAATTTGATTCCAAGTTGTCTTCACACATGGCATTCATAGGAGGAAGTAAAGTTCAATTCGATCTCTTTTGCCTAAAGGATAAGATTAAATAATAGAACTCTAGAGATTTCCAGAAACTGACCAGTTATAGTACAAATAGCTCACAAACAGTCTATACAAAGTGCTACACAAGCTTTACGTACAAGACTGCTCTATCTTAATTCTGATTGGTCTGTTCTACTTCTAACCATCAAAATTACTAAACCATTTTATTAAATAAGTCTGTAGATCCTACATTTGAGAGAAAATTCCACAGATTCTACTTATCATTTTTCCATATTTTTCTGTTGCCTGAATTCTCCTGAATAAAATTTCAAAGTTATTACCGTATAAAATTCATAGAAATTCTATTCTAAGGTTTTTCTGTCACAGCTGTATAGTTTCTAACTCTACAAATTATTCTCTATCATATGAGTCTTGTCTCACCTTATTTTGCTTCAATTTGAAATTTCTAACTTATACAGCGTGTACCAACGCTGTCCGGGAAACAATCGAATTTCTCCTAAAATTGATATTCTTAAGATCAGAAAATTCTACTAATCAATAATATGTATAAAAATATGTTCAATAAATTCTCAGATCATCATAAAATTCGGGGTGTTACAATCAACCTTGAGAATTGAAAACACAAAAGATGAAATTCACAAAACCAAATGAAATTAAGATTAATTTACATTTCATTTCTAAAGAGCATCAAAGAAAACACTTGATTGATTCAAACAGAGGAAAACCTCTCAAAGGTGTTTAATTCTCCCACAGGTAAGTGTTTCTTCTCAATTCCAACACTGATATGTCATAGATCAATTTTGCAGTTCATTTCCCATCAAATCAAAGTACATAATTATCATGGATCTTTAGGATTTTTTAGGTTTGGGCCCGGCTTTTCAAGGAAATCTTGGTTTGTTTGGATATTCAAAGTTGCCCTAAGAATAGGAGCGAAAACAAAGATAAAACAAGTTGTCATCACTTCCTATTTCTTTTCTTTTTGCTACCAAGTTATCAATGTTTCTTATACCAACCTCCCAATCACCCAACTTATAGAATTTATAACATTCTGTACAATTTAGAACATATTTCATTTAATTTTTTCACAAGGAATTTGTTTCCTTTTTATTTTTCTTTCTTTTCTTTTCTATAACTTTAGCCACATTTAAAACAAGGTATTTTCATTACTTTAGCCATCCAAATGACAGAAATTTCCAATAGCAATCCCTCTTGCTCTCCTAACCTAAGGTAAGGTAGAAAATTCTTAACCTAGGTTAGTATTCCAACAAAATCATAAGTGTTTTGGCTCAAAAGGGCTAGCAAATGGTAAATCATTTGTATATTGGGATAGCTTTTTGGCCATTGGCTTTAGAATGTTCAAGAAGAAAGAAGGGCTAAATCATATGCATGCATCATATGTCATGACAATTAGAAATTTATGCAAAATCAACTATAGAACATATAATAGTGAGGACACTCAATGCAATTTTTGTGGGTACACACAGTCACTTAAGCTTAAGGCCTATTTTCATGTTCAAATCAAATCAGTGTTTTAAAAGATGTTCTTTATCAACTCCATGTAAAAACATTTGCCTTTATTTGGTATTTGGGAAGCCATTCCTTGTTTTTCATTCTCAAAGTTTCCAAAAACAATTTTGTTTGTGTTCTGATCCAATTTCAAAAGTAATATTCAAAAATACTATTTGTTGATTCTTTCCAAAACAAGTTATGTTTTAAGAAAAAATTATCTTTTAAACCCAAAAAGATTTATACATATTCCACAACTATGTTAATAAAACAAAATTTAATAAAAAATGTGTACTTCTAGAAAGAGGGAACCCTCTGTGTACACTATCAGAGTGCGATAACCAATTTAAAAATCATAAACATGCGCACTATTCAAGCAAAAACCTAACAATGTAAATAAGGAAATAAAGTACTAAATTTTAATATAAAGCAGTAAAGAAACATGAAGACAAAATCACAAGAAGTGAAAATAATAGGAATACCCACAATAACCAAGAGGGGGGTGAATTGGTTAAAACCTTGGTATTTTAAAAACTAATTCAAATCAGAGTTCAGGATCTTTATCACTTTCAAAACCAAGAAATCTTTTTACTCAATCAAATAACTCAGCCTCAAGAAATCAATAGCTCAAAACAGAACTTGTTGGACAATGGATATGAATCAAAGAATCAATGACCAATGAACAAGATGAGTAATAGAGAGATAGAATAAAAAACACAAGCAATTTATACTGGTTCACTTCACAACTGAAGTTACATCCAGTTTCTTCTAATCAACACTAGATTAGAGTTCCACTATTATAAATTTCTGTTCTTACAAGCTTTTACAAAACCCTCCCCTTTATCAACACTAGATAAAGAATAGAAATCTAAAACCCTATTAGAAATCTAAGGAGCAAGAACCAGAGAACACTACTCTGTTCTTGAGCTAGAGAACTCTTCTCTAGAACCAAGCAAGAAGAACCCACTTTACAATAGCCAATTACAACAAAAATTTAAAAACAAATTTACTCACAAAGATTAAGGAGAGAGACAACCTGATGTTCCAATGAATGTTATGCACATGAATTACCAAATCAGGTTGAGAAGCAAACTAAATCAGAACATGCTTTTCCTGAACCTTGAAAAGAATCTTGCTCAAGAATCATTCAAAGACCCATTGATGTTTTGAATGAAGCAAGGAGTAAAAACACTGAGAAAATCACTTAGAAATGCTTAGAAGGCTTGTGTATACTTAGAAATATGAAGTGGTCAATTTTTTTTACAAGCCAAGCCTTCAATCTTATTTATAAGAGAATTTGTAACTAACTATAATTGATTAAATGCGCCTAATAATCGATTAAAATTCTAATGTAACCGATTAAATTATCACTTAATCGATTAAAATGTTAAAGAAGCTTTCTGGGTTTTAGCAATGAGCAAAATAATTGATTAAATCGAGCTGTAATCAATTAAGACAGAAAGCTATGTTTCACAAAATGAACTGTGCAATCGATTACAAATTTTGGTAATTGATTAAATCAGAAAGCAGACATTTTGCAAATGAACTATGTAATCGATTACTGATAATGGTAATCGATTATCACAGCAAGGCTTAAAATAACATTTAACTATGTAATCGATTACACTAAGTAAGTAATCGATTAAAACCTTTAACAAAGTAGTTTATTTTCAATCAAATGTCAAATAATCAATTAATCCTATAGGTAATCGATTAATTTGTTCATAAAGGTTTTTCCAGATTGAATGAAGAACATAATAATCGATTATATCATTAAGTAATTGATTAAAACAGTAAGAAAAACATTTTTCCAAAAACCTTTTAATCAGATTCAAATCTTAACCAAGAAGATAAAACCTTTGATGATTTAATGAAAACAATTTAAGCTTAATAATGAATGAATGAATGCAATGCACGGATCAATCAGATTTTCTTTCTCTTACACTTGAATCAATTACAAAATTTCAAGGCACTTCAAGCATGTTGAAAGCTCAAAACCATTTCTTGAATCAAAATCTTTCATTCTTCATGATGCTCCCCCTATATCCAAAATGAAGATCATGGCTGAGGAGTTGAGTCTCCTCCATTGAGATAATCAACAGGATTTGCCATGTCCTCATCCTCATCTACTCTGCCTCCTCCTGAAAAATAGACCTGTCCCCAGGCCATGCAATGGTAGTTCTAAAAAAATAGATGATATATTCAAAAACATAAAACATAAAATTCAAAATTAAAGTTCAAAAATATAATTTAGAAACCTAAAACATAAAATTTAAATGATACAAATTAAAACTAAGTTTTGAAATACTGGGTTGCCTCCCAGGAGCGCTTCTTTAACGTCTTTTTAGTTGGACGCCTTCGTTATGGCTTAGGCTTTCAGCAATTGGACAATAATTTACGTTGAAAATCTTTCAAGTTTTCTTATTTATTACTTGTTTATATTATTTAGGAAGAATACCTCCCCCTTTTTTTAGTAATAAATTGTCAGAAATTCAAGAAACCAATGAAATTTATCAAAAAGGAAAAAAAAGGGGATGTCGAAATAAATTTGCAAAGAGTACGAACTAAACAAAAACAAAAAAGATCCAATAATAAAGAGCGTTTTCCTTCTATTTTTTCGAAAAAAGATAAAAATTTATACAAAATTGACGAGGAGAAATATAAATTAGGATTTTCTTTCGTAAACATTCTTTTCAATTATAAACGATGGAATCGTCCATTTCGATAGAGCCAATGGTTTCTATGTTTTCCTTCAAAATTTTCACCAGCTTTTTTTCTTCTTCATAAACACTTGAATTACTAATTACTGGTTTTTGTGAATTACCCCGAAGAAAAACATATTGAAAATGTCGAGGAATTTCTTTCACCTCGATTTTTGATTCTTGATTCTTCTTTTCCTCTGACAATTCTTCAAAGAGAGATTGGTAGTAAGAAATTTCCTTGAAAGCATCTAGCTGTTGAAGATAATATGAATTCTTATTTTCTTCACATTCACTCATCTCCTCAAATACTTCAGTTAATGTTTTCTCTGAACAATATTTTCTTTGAATTGATCTCTTGGAGTCAGAAATTACTTCATCCAAGACATCCACTATAAAACACTCCCTTGGTTCCTTTGGATTAACTTGCGTATTTGCTGAAAAAGGTCCACTTCTATGCTCAAACAGTTGTTTTTCAAGTTGTCCAACCTGAACTTCAAGATTTTTAATGGAAGCCTCAATGTTTTTTTGATTTGTGATAGACATCTACATAAACTGAGTTAGAGTATCTTCCATTTTTGATATTTTATCATGTTAGGCTTCTTGTTGTTGTTGTGGTGGACCCGTATTTGAAGAACCTGCATAAGAGTTGTTAGAGGGACCTGCAAAAGAAGAGTTAGTGGGACTATAATATGCATTATCATTTTGCTGCCTCCAGCCATAAGGCTAATTTGAACCTGGACCACCTCTGTAGCCTTGGTAATTTCTTTGAAAGTTCTTTTGAGGTCTAGCTTAATTATGCAAATAATGGGCCTCATATTCTTGTTTGCAAGCTCCAGGTGTTGAACAATGTTCATTTTGATGGTCACCGCCACAAAAATCACATCTTAGAACTTGGTGAACTTGATGAACTTTGTATGTTTTCTGTGATTGGAATGCTGGAATTGTTGAGGAAGTTGGCCTATTTGTTTTGTTAAGGTCTCTATTTGTTGAGTCAAGATTTTATTTTGAGCTAGAATTTCTTTTGAGTATCCAACTCCATTATACCTTTCCTTTGAACCAGAGACCTATCATGGTGAGACTGGTAATCAATGGCTGCTATAGAGTCAATGATTACAATTGCTTCCTCCGGGCTCTTTGACATCATAGTACCTCCAGCTGAGGCATCAAAAATCATCTTTGTTTGAGGTCTCAAACCACTGTAGAAAATATGTAACATTATCAAAGTTATGGTATGGGCACCTCCGCATTAATGATTTGAATCTCTCCCATGTCCCACAGAGAGGTTCATCTACTCATTGGGAAAAGTACCAATTCTGATTTTGCATTAATGAATCTGGATGGAGGAAAGAATCTAGCAATGAATTTTTCCTCCACTTCTTCCCAAGTCTTGAGACTTTTGTTTGGATGTGATTAGAGCCATGTTTTTGCCTTACATGTCAAAGAGAATGGAAAACTTCTGAGATAGACAACTTCAACATCTTCATCAGAAGCTCCCATGGAACTGCATAATTCCATGAAGGTAGACAAATGTGTATATGAATCTTCATGATCCATTCCATCAAAAGGATGTGAAGCAATCAAATTGAGCAATGATGGCTTTAATTCCACAACCTTGTTATTGAAAGGAGGAATGACTATGCTGTTGTAATGTTTTGGTCCTTGTTGGTAAGCATAGTTACCAAGAGTCCTCCTTGGTGGTCTATTTCCTTCTCCTCCTCTATCAGCCATAATATCAATTACAGGTGGCTTTACTGGTGAAGGAGAATCAAAATAGAAAAAGATTCACTCGGTGACTAATTGGTTGTTTGTTTCTTTTTCTTTGCATTCTTCCTTTTCCGTCTTGGTCATTTCTAGATTAAATAATGATTTATCTGCAAAAAAATTACCTCTCATAAAAGAAAAAAGAACAACTACAATAACCTGTAAGTACTGAGGTTAGTGAAAATATAACAAAAAAGAATTTATACAAAATCAAAATAAAATAAATAATGAAAGTAAGGAACTGCGTGAGTGACTCAAGTCCCCAACAATGGCGCCATAAACTTGTTAGATTATTGGCAAGTGGACCAATGTAGTCGCAGGTTACAAAATTTAAAATAGTTCATCTCCATAAGGACTTGAGTTACTCAGTTATTTTAAATAAAAGTAACAGTTTAATAGTTTATGTACAACAAGTATAAGCGGAATTTCATGAGTTTATGAAAATAACGAAATTACAAATTTAAAGAAATTATGGAAATAACGGATTTAGTGCGTCGGAATTATGGAAAATTACGGAAACAAGTAAAACGAGTTATTTAATTCAAGAAAAGTGTAGGATTGGACTTCATCGTTCATACCCTTAGTATCCGATTAAATTACCTTGTATAAATCATTTTCTATCATTATTGATGGGCACATTAAATCACCCCAAATTGATCCCTCACAATTGAGAATCCTAAGGACATTTATCAAATATCGGCCCCTCGTATATGAAATAATAATCCCAGCATTATAATCATAATCTCGTGTTGTTTGCATTCAAAACGTTATGCTCTATTCCTAGCAACGTAACATAAAGAGTAAAATGATTCAGTTCAAATCCTAAGAGCACTTTCCAGTCAAACTTAGAATCTAATTTCATGAAACTAGTGATCAAGTAGAATCAAGCATTAAGAGCAAATAATGAGTAGAAAAGATTCATGCATATATCAAATATTAAAACAGATACATAAGGATATGAAGATTACATCCAATCCTTAGGAGAAACTAGCCAATCATTGTGGAGAGCATAAGATCAACTGAAGACATGATGAAGGAAGCGATCACCGATCCTTTCCAACTGAGTTTCCTGACCAATTTCTCTCTTCTCTCGCCTCTCTCTATGTATTATCTCTTATGGTTTTGTTCATGGCCCTTTTCTCTTCACTTGCATGTCCTTTTATAGGAAAAGGTGGAGCAGGTCAGGTGAACTCACTACTAGAAAAAAGCTTTTTAACATCGTCAATTTAACATCGGTTATTTATAAAATCGATGTTAACGAACATGCAGTGGCATTTTTGTAAATAAAGGGATGTTGTTAACATCGATTTTATGAAAAATCGATATTACTGAAAGACAGTTAACATCAGTTTTTTTAAAAACCGATGTTGGTGTAAGAAATTCAACATCAATAACATCGGTTTTAAGAAAACCGATGTAGAATTTCTTATGGTAACATCGATTTTCAAAATATAACCAATAAACCGATGTAGAATTTCTTATGGTAACATCGATTTCCGAAATATAACCGATGTTGTGGAAGTTGAAATCCTTTTTTTAATTCGCTGAAACTCTCTAAGTGTCTCTCGCTCTCCCATCCTCTCTGCTTTCTCAGCCTCTTGGTTTCTCGGTCCCTGTGCTCCGCTTCCTCCTTTGCTTCATCGCCACCGTACCCTCAGCTTCCTTTGCCGCTTCCTCCCCCACGGCCTCCCCATGCACCTCTACTCCTCCGTCGTCGGCGTCTCCTCCAACCTCCAGTTCCTCGTCCCCATGTTCCTTGGCTACGCCTCCATGCTCCTCTATCGTCCTCGATGCGGCATCCTCACCTTCTTCCTCAGATTCCGCTACCTCATTGGCTGGTTCGTACTATCGATCTATTTTCTCTTCAATATAGACCTTGCTCCGCATTTGCGTTTCTCTCTTCTGCAGCCACGTGTATTACATGAATGGTAATGCATGGAAGGAAGGTGGCATCGATGCCACTGGTAAGCACCAATTGATTACTATTATTTTATATATTTTATATTTTATTATTTAGATTGAGGAAGGTGGCCCTATTTCTAGTTTCTAGGGTTTGTTGGGCTCAAAATCGAAGTGATTTCGATGGCGGAAGAGCGATTCACGGGCGTGGACAACCTTGCCGGAGGATCCGGCTTCGGCATCAGGCGAAATGGTGGCAGCGGCACAATAATTTTGTTTCAAGTCTGGGGTTAGGCTATTTCTTTAAAATCTTACATAAGTTCCTATCTTCTTTATTTGGTTTTGGAATTGGATAAAACCTTTACTGTCTTCGGGAGTGTTCCCCTTTTTAATGATGCATGGTTTGTGACTATGTGTGCTTGGACTTGATCAATGATTCTTGTGATCATTAATTTGGATTGAAATTGTCGTTCTGTCTCTCTCTCGCTAATCCCAATTGTAACCTGATACAATTGTATTCACTTATTGAAATCCTATTGAAAGTTTTGCTGGCTTTGTCTGCCATAAGTGGTTCTGCTTTGCCTTGTATCTCACTTGTAAAATATAAGCCAAACTGCATTTGATGGATTCTGAATGCTCTGCATTTTCGTTCACTTCTCCATAAGGTTGTTGGCGATTCTGAATGCTTTGCCTTGCATATTAACAATTGTGTCTATTTTTGGTAATCATGTAAAAGAATTCCTTGAAGGTGGGCCTTAACGCAAACCATAAGGTTGTTTCCTTGTGACTTGAAAATCATACATACAAATCCATCTTGTACTGCAAACATCATAGGTGGGCCTTGTTGCCTTGTGAAAATATACATTACAATCAGAATGTGTATCTTTTTGGGATCTTACCATGGTTCATAGGAAGTGCAAACCAATGCCATCTAATTGTATGCAGTGAATAGTTATAGCTATGGCTATGCTTAGAGCACGCAAAAATCAAATTAGATAAACTGGTAGAGAAGAAGATAACTGTCACTGTAATGACTTATGAGTATAGTGATAATGTTTTGCTTAACCTAGCTGTCATTGCCACTTTGCTAGACAAAAGTTCTCCTTGAAAATCTCCCCCCATAATTTAAGAGTAACTCCTTTTTGCCTAATAGTTAATTATTGAGGACCGGGATGGGCACTAGAGAATCACTTCAACTTTTTATTTTATTTTTAATTAGTTTATTTATTTTTGCTCAAGTCAATTATTATATTCTTCCAGAAAGTTAGATTTTGTTGCTTATTTGAAGGGATAAAGGAAATACTTTGAAGTTACAAGTAGTTGTGGATTTAATATCTTTGATAAAGTACAGACTATTAAAGTGCTATTTATGCTGACAAGGATTTAATGGGATCAAATATCAGGATCTCATTATATCTTTCTTAAATTGAGTATTACAACTCATGCAGTATACAATTGTTTTTATGAAAGAATAGTCATCTATTGGTATCACATTTGTTCCTATTGTATAATTATGATGGGACTGGTGCTTAAAAATTGCATGAGATTTTTTTCTTCTTCTTTTATTTGATTTGTTGCATGAGGTTATATATTATCAATTTATATTATGAATGTAACTTTCATACTTAGTATAAAATTTGGAATTTCTAGAATTAAAAATGTGAGCTAATGTTCATCTCATATTTTCTAGAATAGGAAAATCAAGTACAGAAAATGTTTTATCATACTTTTCTTATATATATATATATATTAAGAGTGTATTTCAATTTTGAATATTTAAAATTAGTTTTTGATATTAAGTTACATTTAAATTATTCAAATAAAAGTGTATGTGAAGTGTATTCAGTACAACTTGTATTTAACTTTTCAGCTTGTATATATATATATATATATATATATATATATATCCCGTATAGATACAACTATTCTTCCACCTGTTAAGTGTGGACTACAGTATAAGTATACCCACCAAGTATGGACTGATCATACATTAGCCACTTTTTTTTTCTTATGCAATATATATATTTTTGTCTGTCTCTTATTCTTGTAAAGCAAAGTCCACACACACCAATTTTCTTTCATTGAACCTTGGTTTTGGGACAGTGTAGTGACCATAGCAAAAGAAGCAGTGATGTCAAAAGCAGAGCAAGCTCGTACTTTATTTGGAATTTCTCTCTCACACAGCAAGCTCTTAAGTTTTCTAGGTATTTTTTTTTATTTATTCAAATTGATGGGTTTGCCTCTTTTTGAAA
Source organism: Glycine tomentella (assembly GCA_007407185.1). Classification (NCBI taxonomy): domain Eukaryota; kingdom Viridiplantae; phylum Streptophyta; class Magnoliopsida; order Fabales; family Fabaceae; genus Glycine; species Glycine tomentella. The sequence goes on along the minus strand of PYAF01006251.1, from coordinate 74,738 downwards.
TCTATAAGAAATAATTAGGATAAAGGACTTGCCAATCTGAATATTCTGAACATGTCTGAGTTTCATTTCTAGATTTCTTTGAGTTTGCTTGTTTATCTTCTAATTCTTATTGCATACCATAATATCTGAGAAGAGAAAAATTAATTTGTGTTTGCAATATAATTTATAATAGCACATATATGACATGTATATAGTAGAAAATTATTGGTTTATAATATATATCCATAGATGAAGCATACATTGATTTTCTCTCTTTCTTGTCTATCTTTTGTGTATGAAATATCAAATCAAATTAAGGTGGGAAGGAAAGGAATTGTTTGTGAACTGGGATGCTTAATTAAGCTGCAAATATAATCTGTAAAAATTAAAAATAATTTTATAAGAGCTAAAAATAAAAAATACTAAACTATAAAGAGTAAAAAATATTTAAGTCTTAGTTTTTAGTCCTAAGGTCCCATAGAACAGATGCAGGGAATATATCTTCTTGCTTCCTTGTTTCTTTAACTTATAATAACTTCTAACATCATAATCCAATGATAAATAACAGTGCAAGGAAGTCTCCGCCTTGAAAGCCTTGTCCCCTGATGTGTTGCAAACACATCTAGTTTTTAGTATAGTTTTAGGATAAATTTCAAATTAAATATGTAGGAAATAGAATAGAATTAGGTTAGTTTAGTATTTTAATTGTTTTAAATTAATTTCAATACCATTTGAGCATTTTGCAGGCAAAAAGGAGGAAACTCAAGCAAAAGAAGAAAACCAAGTCTGAAGTCCCATGCTA
>PYAF01006251.1:46774-59840 GCA_007407185.1 Glycine tomentella | reverse complement strand
ATTTGTTTTTCAAAGGCACGAAGAACAAAATAATCGATTCCAATATGTATGTAATCGATTACTTCAGTAAAACTTAGTTTTTCTAAAAGCTTAACCTTTTAAGTGCTACCTTTGATCAATTCTTTTAATCTAATAACCCTAGATGAATGAATAATGCATGACATGAAATGTACACTTGGATTATCAGATCATATACTCCTTTTTACATTTAATCAAATTAATCTTCAATGCTTCCATGGTTCTTTTAGCCTTTGGACATGTTGAAAGCTCAAAACTTCTTGAGACTTGAACCTTGTTCATGATGCTTGACTTCACTGGAATCAACAGAATGGCGTTTCCTTTCATTCTAATGGCTGAGGACCGTTATTAATTGATTGTTTTATGCCTTGTGTAGGGCGTGATAGTGATCTTGCTGGTGGTTGTGACCACGAAGCCGGGAGAGCCGGTATAGCGCTGAGAGAAGGTAAACTCTTTGTTCTTGGGAGTGTTTCCCACTGTTGTGTTCCACCATACTTCGAGGGAGTTATGGTTATTGTATATCTGATGCATGTATATTGAAATTGTGTGTTACTGTTTATGGAAACATGTATATGATGAGCTGAACACTGTGATAGTGTTGTTATGTGCTTGATTAGATTCTCTGGCCAGTAGAATTGGATTTAATAGTATATATATGTAAGTCCTGATGTGGGATGTGCCCACATAGCTGGATGAAGCCTTCTCAGGCAAAGAAAGAAAGCCCTGATGTGGGATGTGCCCATGTAAATGGATGAAGCCTCCTTAGGCATGATTAGTAGGTCTTGATGTGGGATGTGCCCATGTAAATGGATGAAGCCTCCTCAGGCATTGATTTATATCTGTATATGCTATGTACATGTGGTAATATGGTTGATAGCTGTGATGGCTAGTTTGTAATGCCAATTTTGATATTATGTGCATGAAAGTGAACCAGGGGGAGGAAAGACCTCCAAGGACTCTGAGTTTACTGAGATTGTTATCTCACCCCTGTTGGGGATTATGTTTTTGCAGGTGATGCTCGGGGAGCGGTTGATAGATCCCAGGGCAAGAGGCCTGAGCAGGGATAGATTCTGAGAGAATCTTAAGCATAGATTGAAGAGCATGTTGGCTTTATTTTTGTTTTATGCCTATGTTTTTTGTATCCGATGAGATATATGTATAGTTTTGAGACATATACCTTGTACATATGAGAATTCACCATATATGATGTACAGTTGATGTGTTAATGACGTTTGTTGACGTCATTTTTGTTTACTGCTTCCATTTTTAATTATTCTTGATAATTGCTTAGCTTCACCACCATAAGATAATGTTAATTAACCGGATGCATACGGGTCGTTACAGGCTAATTACTTAATCAATCCATGGATCCAACCCAAGCACAAGGAGAATTTGAGTTTTGACTTGGTATTTCGAATTCTATTTGAATGTTCACTTTCTTCTTCAATTGCTATTCTGCTTTCATGATTATGAATGCGTTTAAGATTGAAAATGGATTAGGTTATGGATTCATTTCCTAATTTTGAATATTAATCATAGATTAATTGGATGATATTTCAGTTAGGGTTGTCGTTTCAATCAATTTAGGGGTTAAGTGGATTGAATTGCTTTTAATGAGATTGAATGAACTTTCATAATAGGATAAATTTCTGAGAACAATGATGATTCGAATTGCTTGGTGAGGTGAATTGTATTGATGCTTTAATTCTATTTTACATTACTTCTTTTCAATTTTGTTAGTTTTTGTGTTGTTCTTTAATCTTAGTTTATGTTTTAGCAAGTTTTACTTACGCATATAAACTATTCGATAAAAATCTCCCCTACTGTTATTAGTGAGTTGAAGTTAGAACCATATTGATAGTGTCTCTGAGTTGACCTAGGTTAATCCTATGCTACAGAATTAGTGTAGTTAAATTGTTTTGGAGTGTTATGGCAAACGCTTATCACTCATCATACATAAAATAAGGAATCCATCAACATCATACTTTTCAATAAGAACAACTTAATTTATAAAATACTTGATTTCCATTAAACCAATACAAAAAAATAAAAGCTTATCTATACATTCTCAATTATGTCTCGTTAAGTAACTACACCATACAATTATTACACAGGTTTACATTCTTCAAATTTTATACTTAATACATCTGATTCACATGCAAAAGAATGATAACCACATACAATTAAAAAAAAAAAACTATTATACCCTATTTTGTAAAAGAAAAGTCTAAGACTCAGAACAGTGACTCAAAGAAAACCTAACCCTTATATACCCATTTCAAAATTCTTAAGGCACCATCAGTAGGCCCTTCTTCTTCTTGAACAAGTACAACCACCTCTTTAGAACTTGTTGCATCTTTTCCATCCGATCTTTGTTGTTGCCATCAAGTCCTTCCTCTTTCTCTAAGAAAGGGCATATGGAGTAAGTCACTCATCTCCTCTAAAATCGCAAGCAAATGACCTTACGGTCATAAACATACATACTAACCACTACAATATGGTCCTCTCACGATCTAACAAACTGGTTAGACTCTTGGCAAGCGTACCAATTGCCGTTGCAGGTTACATAATTTATAAAAGATCATCTCTACAGGGACTTGAGTTACTCAGTTAATCCAAATAAAATTTAACAGTTCACTAGCTATGTGCAATGAGTGTAAGCGGAATTTTACGAAAAATTACGAAAACTAGTAAAATTGAATTTAATTAATTTATGAGAACGTAGGATTGAGTTTCATCATTCATACACTCAATATCCATTTAACATTTAACCTATATGAATCATGTTCTAACATTACTGATGCACACATTAATTCACCCTGAATCGATCCCTTGCATTAGAGAATCCTAAGGATATTTACCGAATATCAATCCCTCGCATATGAAGTAAATAACACAGCATTAAAATCATAATCGCATGCTATTTGCAATCAAAACGTTATGATCTATTCCTGGAAACGTAATGTAATGAATAAAATCATTCAGTTCAAATCCTAAGGGTAGTTTCCAGACAAGCTTAGAATTTTATTTCATGAAACTAGTGATCAAGTAGAATCAAGCATTAAGAATATAATGAAATTACCAAAATGAGTAGAAAAGATTCATACCCATATCAAACATCAAAAGAGATACATAACAATGAGAAGATTACATCCAATCCTTAGGAGAAACTACCCGACCATGGTGTAGAGCAAGAGATCAACAGAAAACATGACAAATGAGGCGATCCTCGGCCCATTTCTGTAGAGTTTCCACTCCTTTTCTCTCTTATGTCAACTCTCTCTAAGCCTCCATGGCTGTTCCTCACGTTTTCTCTCTCCAAATTATTCTCTTTTTCTCCATTTTGCATGGCTATTTATAGGAATTGGTGACCAACTTAGGTTCACTAGCCCAGGCGAGTGTTTTTGCCTTATTTCACTCGCCTGGGCGAGTTAAAACATAGTTCAGGAAATAGCCATTCGCCTAGACAAGCCAAATACACTTGTTTTAGTCGCCCAAGCGAGTTAAAGACTTAATGCTAAAGAAAGATGCTAGCCTAGGCGAATTCTAGGCGAGTTTGCTTCAGAAGACTTCCTATTTTGACATTTTTGCCCCTTTGTACTTGCCTTGGTTGCTTTGGATGTTCCGAATACCATTGAGACTTATCAAAACACCGAATTTGAGTGGATGAATCTTCCAAAATGTGAACAACACCCTATATATTTACACAATATAAAACAACTAGGTTTAGATCAAATTAATCAACAAATCTACTAAAATCAAAAGATAAGTGCCAACATTATAAGCCTAATTTTACTAAGATATGACACTTATCAACTCACAATCTTATTTACATTTCTAACAGATTCTTAACTTATCACATTATGAGTCGGCTGCCACTAGAACTTCTAGATTTCAATGGTCTTACACAATTTAAGTTGGATGACTATTAGGAGTACACCCCTTGTCATGATACAATGACAGGGTTCTCACCAACATGGTTATGGCTCGCATTTTTTAGGGTTTCCAAGCCGACACTGTGGAATTGTGGCCACAAACTTGGCACAACATCCCTCAAGAAACAACAATTTAGCGAGCCATCCCTTAGGTACCACTCTGTGTGGTCATTCAATCTCTGAGGACTGACTCCTCAACAACTTTCCTCACTAGGATTATCTTTTTTTTTTCCTACGTGGGATCCTTCAATCCCATGTACTTGGTGATGGTTGGAGAACAAAGCATGAGCTCAAGGCGTCACCCTTGACTCCTCAACACAAAGATTGAAAATCACCACATTAGGTGATTATTCCAACCCCACCTCTCATCATTCACATTTAACACAAGTAGAACTTCCCACGTGACTATTTTATGCTTACTTCTCCAACTAGCGTCCACGATTTTTCCTTGTGTTCCTTTCAATGTATGTTGTCTCAATGTGGGAGGTCATGAATATAACATATCTACCATGATTCTCACATCGTTAGGGAAAGAAGACTTCTCCTTCTTTCCTTCCAACCAAGACATTAAACCATTCCAAACACATCCTAACACACTAGCAAATACCCAAGGCATGCTAACACATTTCCATGAATTGAATCCATCTCCCATCTCCCGTTTTATTAAGTTTTATGCAATCCTTTCTTTTCTCAAGATAATATGGGGTTTATCGTAATTCATGTTCTCAAGCAAAGGACCTAAGGTTCATTTTGTGTCCACTTCATAATAATGTACTCCAATGTTCAAAGGTACCTAATGTTTACTAAGTCGAAATGATTCATTAGATTCACATTCTTGTTAAGTCTTTATTTGTTGTTCATCACAATGAACCTTTTTTAATACTAGGTTGGAATCCTAGTTTCTAAAAATGTACTCATGCATTGACATTTGCTCCCCCTCCCTCAAGGATTTCATAATCCTTAGTCACACAAATAATTTTCAAAGTCATCATACAAGCACACACCAATCAAGATTTCCAACACACAATTTGCCCAAGGATCACAAGTCCTTCCGGTCTCAAATTCAGTCATCAACAATTCCATAATATCAATTAAGGTGCAAGAAATTCATACTTAAAATCATTTTAACTCTTAATTCATAGATACTTAGCAAAAGTAGATTCTCCTAACCTAACATTAAAACCTATTTATGCATCTCATAGTTTTCATACACTAAGGAAATTCAATTTGAAATTCATTTGAAAATCATTCATACACATTCTACAAGGTTCCACACTTAAGCCTGGCTCGACCCATGTTTAAGCTTGGCTCTTGCATAAGCTTGGCTCACCCATGGCGTTTAAAGTCTGGTTTAACCTACGCTCAATGTTGCGAACACGGCAAGTGCACCGCTCGTTTCAAGTAATAAAGTGGGTAAGTAAAGTATCGTCTCTACAGGGATTGGAATGGATTTCACAGTAATTTGCATTCTAAGCAATTGGAAGTAAAAAGAAAATATTTTAGAAGAATTGTTGTGTTGTGAATTGGAGTGTTTAATTAAAGAATAGAAATCAAATGAATTAAACTACAGTAAAATAAGTTGAGTTGTAACCAATGGATGAAATAATTGTGATCAGGACTCAATCCCCTTTGATTCCTACCTCTTTCACTTAATTGGTTATCAAGTTTGATTGTTTCTGATTACCCAGAGAATAAATCTTTTCTAATTTAGCTAATCCCTAATCCCTTAGCGAATTAACCCTTTAAACTGAATAAAAAACCTAATCCCTTAGTGAATTCTATCAAGTTAAGCATTTAAAAGAATATATTATAAGGTTTTGCAGTTACGCATTCCTATCACTAGGCAATGAACAATTGTTACTTTACTTAGGTCAAAAATTAGAACTCCAACATCCCTATTGCGAATCCTAACTCTCAGTTCTTAAGTAGAATGGCCAATTCTAAATAAGAATAAAACAATGAACAGCAGAGCAAAATAAAATAATCATGACAATTTCATTCAATACCAGTCAAGTTACATAGGAGTTCACATCGGTTCTTGGCCTAACCACAATACAAAGTTTAGCCTGACATAGGCTTTAAGAACACAAAAGCTGACATTAGATAAATGATTCTGCTGAAACCCTAGCCTTGATTCTTGACTTTCAAAGGTGTAGAATGATAAAATCTGATGATAAGTGTTTTTCTTTCAATCCCAAAGGCCTTTCTTTTATAGAATGATTTAATTTGGGTAACTAAGCCTCTTTCTATGCAAATTTCCGAGCCAAATCTTTTTAAATAAGGCAACAGGATCTTTATGGCGCTGATACCGCGATAATTCGCGCTAATCACGCGGATTGCACTAATGAATGGCTGCCTCCAGACCCTATGGCGAGAGTCGCGCGAGATCTGGCGCGATCCGCGTGAAGCTTGCGGCTTGATGGCGCGACTAGCGTGAACTTCCACGCTGATAGCATGGAGTCTTCGAGCTAAATGTGCTATCCTGAGCATGTGGCGCTGTTAGCGTGAAACATGGCGTTATTCGCGTGGTTTGTTCGAGTTGAAGGCTTGATATTTTGCATGTGGCGCGACTCGCGCGGGATCTGGCGCGACTCGCGCGGGATCTGGCGCGACTCGCGCGGGATCTGGCGCGATCCACACGAGACCTTCAACTTGCTTTTCTTCTTTCTTTTGGCTTGAATCTCCTCTTTTTGGCCCTGAAATACAACAATGGTAATGAAATGAGATTAAATTAAATATAAATAATAAACTAACCTATTATACTCTATTTTCCTAACTATTTAATTAAATTATAACCTAAAACTAGCCTAAAACTAAGATGTGTTTGCAACACATCACTCAACTCCAGTAGCTCAACTTCCTTTGTAAGTCATATCGCTTAAGTCTAGTTCAACCTACGCTTAAGCTTGGTTCCAACCACGCTTAATCTTGAAAACCAACAACCCATTTTTTCTTGCAGATCATTTCACTTAAGCGCGAGTAGCTCTTCGCTTAAGCATTGTGACTTTGCAAATCTTTGAAAAAGGAATGGCTTCCAAATCAACCCAAATAGGATCCCAAACATGTTTCCCCACACCAAATACTTGAAACAATAACAATTTACAAGTTCTAAAAACCTTGATACAAAATCTGCGAGAAAAGGACCCCAAGTGTTAGTTTATGGAGACCTAACTTTCTATACTCATACAACACTTCTAATGGAGGTTACTCCATAACCAAACAAGAATAACAAGAGTAAGGATGGATTAACTCCTCCATACCTCAGTTGATGCACGAAAATGGTGAAGAATGGAAGGCTCTAAGCTCAAAAACTCAAGAAAGCAAAAATTTCTCCTCTCTTCTCCACAAGTTTAGCCAGACCCAAGAGCAAAAGTGGTTCGACTTGGGCTTCAAATGAGGTGAAATTGAAGTGTTAAAAATGTTTGGGACATGCCAATGTTCAAGGGATTCAAGCACCCATTTGTCCCTAAGCTTCCTCATCTCACAATCTCACTTTGATGGCAACAAAGTTTATGGGGGAGAAAGTGTGAGATCTACCTGTGCAGCTCTAGGCCTTTTTTGGGTGGTTTCACTTTTGAGATTTTTAACCATAGATGGCTAAAGTGGGATTAGACATAAATGACAACTTTGCTTTTACCAAAAAAAGTAAAACTCTAACTAATTAACCTAGGCATTGTGCTAGTTACATAGATCAAAGAGAAATCACAATTAATCACGCGCAAAGTAAATCTACATAGTGTGAATTTACACTGTCTAAACTTATACAGTGTAAAAAAATTTCTTATTAAATTCTAATTCCTACTAAACTTAGCACATAAAATAACATACATATAATTGAAATTTGAAATTAATTACTTGAAGTAAATTCTCATAGAAATTAATTTTCAATGTCAATTATATTTCTACAGATCACTCAACATAAGGAGTGCATGATGTATCCCTTTTCCCATTTTGGATGTATTAAAGTAGGTAGTGGGTACACTATTGATGGTCACAAATATTTCACCCGACTTTTCTTTTGAGATATTTTTATGATCTTCACTTGTGTCTATATCTAGATGAACATGAGGTAGATGTTGTCTTATCTAGTGTTTGTATCCAATGCATTACTTGTTGAGCTTATTTGTATGTTAATGTATGTCTTTGATATGTGTGTGTGTGTGTCTGTGTGTAAAACTTATATATAGTTATATTGCGAAAAATTAACTCATATTTTCATAAAAAAATTAATTAAGAGTTTTAATGGAGAAAAAAATTAGTAGAAAACCTTAGTAGCACAATTGGGGTGTTACAGTGGTGGTGGTGGTCGCAACAGAAAATACCATTGTCAAATGTATGGGATGGTATATTTTTAAAAATTTTAAGATCAAATTTACAAATCCTTTTCTTTGGTTTTGAAAATCAATGTAAAAATATTAAAATGAGTTAAAAATGATTTTAGCTTCATTTTTGTCAGACACATTTTTGAAAATTGCATTTAAAAAAAATCAAAAACTCGCAACCACCCCAAACAAGCCATAAACTACTCATTTCTAATTTGTAACAAATTTTACCCACAAATATTTGTATGTACTAGTTTCTTTTTTATTTTACATATCTATATCTTTCTTTTGCCCTTGCTTAGTAGGAAAGAAGTAGAAGAGAAAAAATAAAAATAATTTATGTTGTTTAGTATGAAAGAAGAAAGTGAAAATATTTTAATTGAATCTACTATAATACTTTTCATTTATTTTTATTCATTTCTCTATTTATCTCTTTATCTTTTCTCTATTCATATAATTTTCTTAAAAATGCACTCTCATAAAATATTTTTTTACCCAATATAATTTTTTATATAACTTTTAATTTATGCAAATTAGTCCAAATATCCCCTAACATTCTCACATGCATCATATGAGTACAATTTATAGTACTTTATATATAATTAAATATATTTAAGTAATTTTAAATCATGTGAACTCACATACATGAATACCATAGGCCCCTTGTAAGCTTCAAAAAATTTTAAAACAACAACGAGCTTCTAGATTTTAAATTTTGGTTTTGGCTTTTTTCTAATTTTTAGTTTTAAGCTTCAAAAATTTAAAAACAACATCCAACTTTTAGATTTCAAAAATAAAAACTCACAATCACTCCAAACAAGCCCTTAGATTTCAAAAATAAAAACTCTCAATCACTTCAAACAAGCCCTTAATCATTAAGACCCTTTTTTGGGGGTGATTATTAACTAAGTTTCAAAAATTTTAAAAGCAACAACCAAATTTTAGTTTTTAAATTTAGTTTTTTTTCCCAATTTTTAGTTTCAAAATAATCTCATTGTCAAAGTTTCTTATCATAGTAAAATTAGTCTTAGAACGCTTTTTGTGTGGTGATAGTGACAATGACAATGATGACAATAATGATTGTAATAATGGAGCCAATGTCAGTGGTGGTAATGATGATGTCAATGGTGGTGATGGTAGTGACAATAACAACCATGACAATGATGTTAGTGATGGTGGTGATAATGATGTGAGTAGTGGTGATAGCAATAGTGGTAGTAGTGGTGATGACGACAACAAAAAGGACCATTGCCAAATGTACTAAGTGTGTGTTTTTTTAATACTAAAAATTAAATACACAAATTCTTTTTATTGGTTTTGAAAATGAATGGTGATGGTGGTTGTAACGACCTAAATATTTACTTATTTTTATTTTTACTTAAGGATAAATTTCTAAGAAACGTATAATAGTAAAAATTTTAAAATGTAAAATTTGCAAAAGATTTGTTACTCATATACATAGCCAATGTCTCTGATACAAAAGTTTATATAATACAAGTACACTATTTTCTCAAAAATCCAGCTTATTACATAACTTCTTTTATATTTCTTCACTACTCCAAGGCTTCATGGAACCTGTCCATCCTTGCCATCTAAAAAAAAACATGAAACAAATCGGGTGAGAAATAAATTTCTCAGTAGGTAAAGCTAAATCCCGAACCTATTATTAGATTAGTAAAATCATAAAAAAAATCAAACACATCCACAAGCAATATGCAACTATATGAATGCATGAGATGAACTATCCCAGGGCAAATGGCTCCCACATATCGTACTGTATGTGGCCACACTGAGTGTGGTCGCTGCTATAGTCTTACGCAAACATGCATGAATTTTGCTATATATCCTTGCCCATGGGTACTACATATCGTACTGTATGTAGCATCAGATTCTGTTTCCCTAAAGCCTCATACTGGACTTGGAACATGGAAACATGAATCCACCTATCTTAATCACATCAACATATCAACATCCATAAAAATCAAATCCATAAGCAAAATACATATCATATCATCATATATATCATAAGTATGGTTACACCACCATACCTTAATCAAGTAAGATTATTACCAATTTATGCATAACCAAAGAATAACCTTAACTACAAAAAAATTATGTTAGTAATCTAACTAATAATCCTCAATATAAATAATATCTAATTCTTTAAATCCTTAAAAAAAATTCAAACCTAGTATACATCTTAATTTTCCTTTCACCTACCACCTCACTAATTAATCCTTAAGATTGAATCATTCAAGTATTTAAACCATTTAACTACATACCATTCATCCTCTACTTCTAAAATTTAAATCAAAATCTTTCCATAAAAATATCAACAGACAGCTCAAAATATCATCAAAATCACTTTCAAAAGATCATCAAATGGCTTCCATACATCACTAATATTGATGGGTATAAATCATAACCTATCTTATGGCTTAATTCAACATATTCTCATCAAAGAATAACCTTCAAATAGCACGAAATTCAAACCTAAATAATAACCATAATTCATCTTACTAAAGCATGTAAATTAATCCAAATCATTGATTATCTAGAGATTTAAACTTCACCTACCTCAAGTGAGTTTGAATCTTGATATCCTTCTAAATGCTCCTAGTTCCACGTGAGATTTCAAAGTAGCAAGGCTTAAGGTTTTTGTTTTTAGTCTACTTGAAAATGAAAGGTAAAAAGGATGGGTAAAAGATGGAAATGAAAGGATGCAAGCAAGAGAGGTTTGGCACGTTCACTTTGGCTTGAAAGGCACTTGGAATTTTCGGTCCCCCACCCTCCTATAGTGTTAATGAAGTACTTAATCAAGCTTTGCCAAGAAAATATCTTCCTAAGCTATGATGACTTAGCTTTCCATTTGCTTCAATCCTATTGGCTATTAGTTCTTCACCGTACATGTGTCTAGGTTCTTGAAAATTCTACTTAATCTTCCTTCATTCTCAATTTGCATGTGCACTTTCAAACTTTGTAGGGAAGTCTTCACTTGTTTTCTTTTCCTACGTAGGATGGCTATGCTTTAGTTAATTTTTATACTTAGTCCTACTTTCTTCTTGATCGAGGTCGTACCCGGTCAAATTAATACAATTAAATGCAGTACTAGGAAGTGACTCCTAGGTCGTCTCTCTAGGATCAATTGTCTGTGTTAAGGGATTAAACGTGTAATGGGGGGGATTCTAACAGAATGCAAGAGTATATAAAATAAAACAGAAATACCAAATAATTGCAGTGACTAAACAAGTCAGACCTTTGAACAGATTGCGCCTCTAATATCCTCGATTCACGAAAGATAATCTATCCTAACTTAATCCTTGTTAGTCCAGATTAATCTACCAAGCGAAGATTAACCTAAAACTTCCCTACACGAATTAAGCAAACGCGAACCTTGTCAGGCCTAATCTCTCAGGATTAAGCAACCTGAGATTACTGAATCAACCAACTCAGAATCATTAAGCATGACTCTAATTCGAAAAAGATACAGAACAGAGACCCAACAAGGAAGAACCAAGCATAACAGAATTACAAGTACAGAGAACCTCCATTAAAGGTTTGCAATCTGTCCTAGGGTCCAACACTAAGATTTAGCCTTCCATTAATTCGAAAATTGCAACAGAAACACGAATTGAATAGCAGCCGAACATTAAACGAAACTAGAAGAGAAACGAAATTCAAATGCAAAAACGAAACTTAACAAAAACGAAACCTTCAGCAGAATAACCCACAGAAACGAAAACCTAAAACCCTAAAGAGAGCTGAGCGTGAAAAATTCTCCCTTTCTTGCATGGGCACAGTATTCTAAAAATACTAGTGTCTGACCTCCAACAAAAAATGGGCCTTTCCTAACAATTTTGGCCCAAAAATTCACTAAGGCAAAATAAAACAAAAATAAAATGCTGATGTGGAAAATGATGCTGACGTGGCACTCCAATCTTCAAGTCCATGAATTGATTCCAAGCCCATTTAATTATTAAACTGCCCTGAAAATAAAAATTGGAATAATTAAACTAAAAAAAATTCAAATTAGTTAAAATCTGAATTATCGGTCCAATTAAATCCTAAATGAGAAACAGTGCGGAATATAAACGATTAAACACAAATCAGGGATTAAAATGAGTACAGAAAGGTGAGAAAAATAAAGGTAAATAGTGACTCATCAAATCCCCCCACACTTAGCCTTTTGCACTCCTGGGCAAAATCCAAAAGTAGAGCAAGGAACAATTCTAAAGACATTAAAGAAAGTGACACACCGTAAAATAAACAGCTCTGCACAATCCTCAATGAAAACTGGGAAAAGAGAAAGGAGTTGACAATTTCCAACACACAAAGAGTCAGAGAAACTACACACTTATGGGATTTATCCAAGCATTCAAAACTTAGCAAAACAATCAATCCGCTCAAGAGGTAAATTAAAAGCAACAGAACTTCACCAGATGCACTGTATCGCATTGTATCTCTCAAGTGATTAGGCAATTGTATACTCTCAAAACACTCATGAAAACAAGCAACAGATAGACTTGGCAAGTCTTTATAATCAACACCCAATAAACATGCATATAAGGATCAAAAGGTCTTTTCAGGGTTGCAATGTGGTCAAGGAAATGGCAGAGGATAAAATATGGGATAAGTAGCTGCAAACCAGAGGAACTAGAGGAGCAATGGGGAATAAGTAAGAAGTGGGCACAAGAGCAAACCCAAAAGTCTCTAATAAGCCTCTAACACCATTCCTTTTCCTTTGCTTCAAACACAACAACTTTTCTTTAAATACTTATTTTCAAACAAACC
>PYAF01006250.1:59828-82380 GCA_007407185.1 Glycine tomentella | reverse complement strand
TTTATTATTTCCGTTTCTTTTGAATTTCTGTAATTTCTATTAAATCCACAATCACATGCAACCTCGTTCACAATCACTGTATATAAACTATTAAACTGTTAAATTTTATTTGAATTAACTGAGTAAAAATCAAGTCCCTGTGGAGACGAACTTTTATAAATTTTGTAACTTACAACGACAATTGGTACGCTTGCCAAAAAGTCTAACAATCCTCATCAAATGATCAAAACCTGGTAGGATCATATTGCCAATAAAAGGGGAAACGAGCATCCCACTTTGGTTATGCATCAAAGGTACACCATCAGTCACCTCGCCACCTTCACGAACCTTGAAGAAACGATCCTTAAAGCGACGAAAAACATTGGTGTCTACCTCAAATAGTTTCTTGGAAACACTATGTAAGGAGACCCAGCCAACATCAACTTGGTCTGGAAATAGAAAAGGAAGACTTGAACACTCGGACGAATGTTCAAGTGAAAGCACAAGACTTCAAAAGCCAACACCACGGCCCAGCTATTGGGGTGGCATTGGGAAGGAGCGACATTCAGAAAATCCAGTAAGGTACCCTGGAAAAGGGAAAAAGGGAGCAGAAGCCCCAAAACCTCAAAGAGGCAGTGATACATAAAAAAGAAAGGTGAAGCTCTTGGTGCTGCCCTCATGAAAGGAAATTCATCCTCCCCGCAAGCCTCGACAATTAGCTTGCTGGAATACTCAGGTGTCGTCAGACGAATCTACTGACACATAGCATTGACACTAGCAAGGGAGGTGAGGGAAGACTTATATTTCAAAACATCTTCCCTCACCCACTCAAACCCAACCACTGACGCAGCAGGAGAGGGTGACCCCGCACTACGACTACGACGCCCAGCAGGAGAAGTTCTAGCACTCCTCACATGAGAAGGCTCCACCCTCTCGGAAGCAGGAGCAGGGGGGAGAATGGTAAGCGGCATAGGCTCGCTAACCCTAGGGGTAGCGGAAGCCCATGCTTGCCAAACGCGACGAGAAGTCCCTTCACCAGCTTGGCAAGAACGAGTCATTCTCCTAGAAAAGAAAGACCCCTCGGAAGCTCCTCTGTGAATGTCCTCCTTGGAGGAGTCACCAATGGAGATCAAGTCGCGCATTATGCGCTGCTCAATAGAGCCTCCAAAATCGCTACCCCCGATACCCAGAGCGGAATCAGAAATGGGTGACTCAGACATTTTCAGAAAAAAGGCTTAAGCTCGAGAAGAAGGTTGAAGAAGAAGAGTGAAGAAGAAGGTTCAGAGAGCAAGGACATAGGTAAAATGGAAATGGTGGAATCCCAACTACTTAAAAGGGAAGGAGACTCGACGATTACTTGGGCGGGAGTGTGAAACGTCTCCTAGAAGCCCGCGTCGTGCCTGACCGTTCCTACTACCGCACGATCTCACCCACTATGCACGATCTCAATAAAACGTGGCCACTCCTCGAGTGGCACGTGTGCATAGGTAAGGGGCGTGGGCGGCACATGACTGCCAGCATTAATGAGGGCATAAATCCCATTTCCAAAGATCACATCAAATGGTCATAAATGGGCAGAAGATTCATCATCATCGACGTCTCATCTACCTGCCAATTTCAGACTTATCCAATAAAGTCAAAAAGTCTACATTGGGAAGTCCAACACTCATTACATGGACAACACTGTCCAGATTCAGGTTCATAAATCCAAAGTTAAAAAATTAAACCTTTGAAGTTGTCAACCTTGACACACCTTGTCCACACTCGAGGGCTGACAATATTCATTATACTACTATGACACTGGACATTATACTTCTATGCTCTTTCACCCTCTTTCGCCTATAAATTAGCTTAGAGGCTGGGGGCTTATGTATAGTCCAAAATAGTAAAATGACATGTGGCCATCTCATAAATGTCACTATACACGTAGACACCCTCCATGCAGCATTGCCATGTTAATAGACGCTTATTCAGCCTCCAGGTGCCAAACCGGAGCGTGGACGACGACCTTCTACAGGAGCACGAACATAGTAATATTATCTCCTCATTAATTGCATATCAAACATGCCAGGATATTCAAATAGGTGCAACCACATTATCATATAATATCCCAACAAGTTATCTACTAATTGTTACTTATCTACAAGTACCAATATATCAATAAGGTACGCATTATCTCCTATTTGAAATTAGATAATTGCCCACTATTATATGTTATTATTATCTTATCAACAGATTATCTATAAGCAATGGCCCAAGGCCCATACTCCACGCTATAAATACAACCATCCAAGTTCTCTCCAACTCACTCAATTCTCATCTAATATTCACACAGAATACCTCACTCTCATCTATACTTGAATGCATTACTCAAGTCTCTCATTCTCTACATCTTAGGCTGAGTTCTCACACTTAGTCCTTCTTTAACAATTGATGTACTTACTTGAGCGTCAGAGTGTTTTTCCTTTGTTTTGCAGGTCCCTCCTCTAAGCAAAGCTTACTCATTTCCCGGCGACACAAGATTTGGAGTCCACTAAGGCCATATCTAGCCTACACGTGGAATTTCCAGATTTTGGTAAGAACAACCCCATTAATAATATTTTCCCTCTTTTTTACCATTTCCTTTATAATATCAACAACAATTATATCATATATTCCACATACCGTCATAAATATTGCAAACAAACTTCAACAAAAAGAAGCACATAACTGAAAGATTATTAAATTGGGAACATGCCTCTAAACGCCATAAACATATAAGAACCTAGATTTCACTATCACAGGACTAGCTATATATCCTAACACTCATGAACAAGTACACAAATTATATATGAAACCATCTAACACATAATTGAACAAGCTCATCTGAATTTCCCCAACATTGCTTCAGAATTTTTTCAGCTCTCATTTTCTTGTCATCCTTTCTCATCTTCCATCCCATACCATGGAAAGATCCCAATCTTAAAGGCTTGTTACTAGAAAATAGAAAGAAGTTGTCTACACCTGAAACAACAGATATATAATAATAATAATAATAATAATAATAACAACAACAACAACAACAATAATAATAAGATAATTAACGAGCTAAATGTTCTACTGGATACGGTCCATATTTTAACCTGAATCCACACTTAATTGAACCTATAAACTTCAAACAGTTATAACATTTGATGGAAATATCTGTTTGAGGCGCATAATATATCAAAATGCTCAAAATTGATTAAAGAATCCCTTGGAAAATTTCCAAAGGGGATTCGGTCAACTATCTTTGCCAAAAAGGCCTCTAAATAAGTGAAAATTTGGATTTAAGAACTAGAACACTAAAACAAAAGCGTTTTGTTTTATTTTCCTTTTCTTAATAGATATATGAATTTTTTTATTATGATGTTTTTATAATTTAATTATTTTTATTAATTTTTCCTAACTTAATTATAACTCAGTTATCTTTATTAATTTTCTTAAATTATTTTATAACTTTATCAATATAATATTTGATAATTATTTTTATACAAGAAAATAAAAAGGAGGTTAAAAGGAAATATATGAAATTAAAAAAAAATAAGAAGTTGTTCTTATTAGGGGTGTTCATGGGTCGATTCGGATCGATTGTGATCAAATTTAGAACTCAACCTAATCAAATTTGATCGGTTCGATTCGGTTTGGTTTTCAGAAAAAAAATTGAAACCCAACCCTCTCATAAACGGTTCAATTCGGTTTGGATCACCAGGTTACCCATTTAAATTTTTTAGAACTACTATTTTATATCACAATTCTTTCAAATATCCCATACAATTAACACAAATATTATCAAATGTATGAAAGTAGTAAAATTGATTCATTTAATACCATCAACATAATATTCTAATATAGACTTATAATATAAATTAAAACAAAAGATTTTTGAACAAAATTTACTATAATAGTCTGAATCACAACTGTTTCTTATAAATCAAGCTTTGTTATAACCAATTTTGTTGCAACCAGATTTACCGAAACAAACAAATAAACAAAATATGATTCATTAATATTATAAACATGGTAAACAAAATATGAAAAAAAAAGGTGAAACAAATAACAATTTACCTGAAAGTAATACATTACGAAGTTTCAGTAGTTGCAGTTTCAACACTTGGAGACCCAATATTAGCAGTATTTAAAGCCGAACCAAACAACTCTAAAACTTTAACCACAACCCTATTAGTATAAAATTAATTAATATTTTATACAAATATAAAAATGAAATAATATGGAGATAAGAGATAAAGAAGACACAATCAATTTTAACGTGGAAAATCCAATTGGGTAAAAAACCACGACGTCCAAATTGGATAATCAATCCAATAGACAACTCCACTATGATAATTTTGTGTACAAGAGTTCCTGGTATCCTTGCTTCCCAGCAAAAAGATCTAGTCTCAATTCACCAAGAATAGAGACAGACTGATATTCTTGTTTCCCAGCCAGATCGGTATCCTAGTTTTCCAGCCAGAAGTCACACGTCTCAATTTATCAAGAACAGAGACAAAACTGGTATCCTAGTTTCCCAGCTGCAAGCAACCTTTTCCAAAGTCAAGAAAAAGAATACAATAAAATAGTTACCTTTACGCTTCTATTCCTTAAGCAAATAGGTACCTTTAAATCCTGATGGAGAGTTGAAGAATCAAACTTGCCAAACGCTTCTATCAGACTTGTCAAACGCTTCTATATAATCTCACAACAATTCTTTCAATGATACAAACATAAACTCTCTAAAACTCTAATATTATTTGGAATGGAATGCATACATGAACACCAAAATATGTTTCTATTTATACTAATTTAAAGATATGATTTTAACCAATTTTTGAATGCAATCCTAAATATATTCTATCATATTATCCAATGCAATCTTAAAGATATTCTATTATATTATGCAATGCAATCTTAAAAATATTCTATCTTATTTTTTAATGCAATATTAAAAAAATATTCTATCCTATTTTTGAATGCAATCTTAAAGCAAATATCTTGGCTAGATCAATCTTCTAATCTCCTTACATAAAATCTAATAATATATATATATATATAATAAAATTTATATTATTATTACGGGTTCACGGATTGGGTCATCGAGTCAACGGATCTGTAAATCTAAACCTGTAACCCAACCCGTACATGAACGGTTTTAATCTGTTCGGTTCGATTTTGACCCAACTATATAAATGACCCAACCTAAACTGTTCGGATCAGTTCGGGTTCACGGATGACCCATACCCGTGAACACCCCTAATTCTTATACGAGAATTCTCACATCAGTAGCTTCAATTGTAATACTGCATAAGAATTGGTTTTAAGTTTAAGAACCCCATATGCAACTCCCATACGAGGTGCTCTAAAAACCCTTAAAAACGAGCAATTCTTGCTACTAATGGCAGCTTAAACTTTAACTATTTTGTGAATAAACACCTTACATTTTGATTTCATTTTAATTGATTTTTAAAATGTATCCTTTTTATAAATTTTTTTTCAAGATATTTAGCTTAAAAGTTAATCATTCATTATTTTTTTTGTTACAACTCATAATAAAAAAATTATATTTTACTTTTTATTCAAGATGTATTACGTTTTAATGTTTGGAAAAGTGATTTATCAAAGTATAACTAATAAATAATTTGGATTAAATAGATAAACTTTTGAAATTTTTTGATAGTAATTTAAATCCAATTTAATATAAGAGATTATTTATGAAAGGGGTAAATTATGAGAATTAATTAAGACGAAATTAAATTTAAGTGTGCAAAATAGGTAAAGCTTAAGGATTAATTTAAACGAAATTAAAGTTCACAGGATCTATTTGTAAAAAGATATAAAATTTAAAGATCAATTGAGATAACATTAAAATTAGAGTTTATTTGTAAAAGGAGTAAAGTTTAAGTTAGCTAAATATTTTTTCCGTAAAAGAAATCAAAACTCGACAAAACATGTTTAAATCAAAATAATAATATTATATTTATAAACCCACGTACAAGGAATCTAGTACTCAATTTGAGGGAAGTAAATGCCTTATATGTAGGGGTATTCACGAGTACGGATCATCCGTGAATCTGAACTGATCCGAATCGATCCAAATAGTTTGAGTTGGATCATTTATATATTTGGGTCAAAATCGAACCGAACCAATCAAAACCGTTCATGTACGGGTTGGATCACGGGTTTAGATTTACAAATCCGTTGACCCGATGACCCGATACATGAACCCGTAATAATAATATAAATTTTATTATTTATATGTATATTAAAAATTAAAAAAATAATTTGACAATGAAAAAATGTGGTATTGTAAATGTTTAAGATTGCATTCAAAAATAGGATATAATATTTTTTATATTGCATTAAAAAAAAGGATAGAATATTTTTAAGATTACATTGCATAATATAATAGAATATCTTTAGGATTGGATTCAAAAGTTGGTTAAAATCATATCTTTAAATTAGTATAAATAGAAACATATTTTGGTGTTCATGTATGTATTCCATTCCAAATAATATTAGAGTTTTAGAGAGTTTATGTTTGCATTGTTGAGAAAATTGTTGTGAGATCATATAGAAGCGTTTGGCAAGTCTGATTCTTCAACTCTCCATCAAAATTTAAAGGTACCTATTTGCTTAAGGAATAGAAGCGTTGGTAACTATTTTATTGTATTCTTCTTCTTGACTTTCGAAAAGGTCGCAGTGGGAAAACTAGGATACCAGTTTTGTCTATGTTCTTGATGAACGGAGACGTGCGACTTCTGGCTAGAAAACTAGGATACCAGTCTGTCTCTATTCTTGGTGAATTGAGAATAGAGCTTTTTGCTGGGAAACAAGGATACCAGCTGAGATAAAAGTTGTGTAAGGATTGGTAGACTAGGAAACTAGGATATTAGAAACTCTTGTACACAAAATTATCATAGTGAAGTTGTTCATTGGATTGATTATCCAATTTGGACGTCGTGGTTTTTTACTCAATTGGGTTTTCCACGTTAAAATTGATTATGTCTTCTTTATCTCTTATCTTTCATATTATTGCTTTGAGTTTGATTTTAAATTATTAATTATTTTATAAAACTCACTCCCCTCTTGAGTTCATCTGGAACCAACACAATATTCATATGTTATAGAAGTTTCAATAGCAGACTTTTATAATTAAAAAAGTTCTCAATTGACTTAAATTGACCATCCACAATTTATTTAAATAAATCATGGCACTCAGCTAACTGTTTAGGACCTTGTATTTTAGATATTTGAGTTATGTTTCCTACTTTAAAACTTTAAGTAGCTGAAATCAAAATAATGAAAAATTTGATCAGAACCAATGTACTAACAGTGTGTTGCTTTGAAATAAGAATTGATTTAAGGTTATGACCTTTTTTTAATTTTCATATTTTGTTTACCATGTTTATAATATTAATGAATCATATTTTGTTTATTTGTTTGTTTTAGCAAATCTGGTTGCAACAAAATTGGTTATAACAAAGCTTGGTTTGTAAGAAACAGTTGTGATTCAGACTATTATAGTGAATCTTGTTCAAAATTCTTTTGTTTTAATTTATATTATAAGTCTATTTTAGAATATTATGTTGATGGTATTAAATGAATCAATTTTACTACTTTCATACATTTGATAATATTGTGTTAATTGTATGGGATATTTGAAAGAATCGTGATATAAAATAGTAGTTATAAAAAAAATTAAATGAGTAACCCGGTGATCCGAACTGAACCAAACCGTTCATAAACGGGTTGGGTTGGGTTTCAATTTTTTTTTCCTTCTAAAAATCGAACCGATCAAATTTGTTTGGGTTGGGTCCTAAATTTAGCCAAAACCGATCCAAACCGACCCGTAAACACCCCTACTTATATGGAGTATTATAGACTATCAATATTATAGGCAAAAAAAAAATTAAAAAAAAAATTGATAGCTCAATTGGATTTTTTTGAAAGGCAAAAGCCTTGTGCAGAGGAGAAAAATAACCAAAAGAAGCACTAATATACAAGTGTTAGTTGGACTATAGAAAGCCTTACATTCTTTCTTTATCTTCCAAATATAGATCACCATCAAGCTTCTACATATTTGTTTCTTTCTTTCATAACTTTATTCTCGTTCCACACTCGTATTATAGAAGTTAGAAGTAGTCTTCTATAATGGGAGTGAAGGGTGTGCTGAATTCGGATTCACTCTCTTCACACATTCATGCATTCAACAACTTGGAACTGTTGGATGAAGATGTCATTTTATAAGCAGTCTAGTTGGAAAAACTTATTCGAGATATCAGCAGTTCAATTTTCACCCAACAGTTACAAATACACTGAACACATGAATGCGTGAAAACATGACCACAGTGAATCCAGCTCGGCTGAATTCTCCTTGTGCCAAGGCACAGTATTTTGACTCAGTGATAAAGGTGGGAAGAAGCAACTGCTAGTTCCTTTAGAAACGAAACGACATCGTCTGATGAATCGAGTATATACCGAGCATTTGTTCTTGTTCGTCCAATAGCACAAGAGAAGTAATTCTCTTTCTTAAGGTCAAGGACGTTCCATGATTCCTTTTCGGGTGCTGGCCTTCGTGGTGTACTGCATATATGGTTATTTGTTTTCTTCTCAGAATTTGACACTGGTCGTTGTCCCTTATTTGGAAACGATTTTGGTCCACTCTTAGTAGCTGGAACCTTCAAAGATGGTTTCCTATCAACAGGAAACTTAACTCCATCTGTTGTTACCTTGCTTCGTGGAAGACCCACACCAATTGAGGGAAGATCCGGCTCAAAAAATGAATAAAGATCCTCATCCTGTTACAATTAATAATGTTAAATTCGGTAGCTCCAAAGTATTTAACTATGTAGTTCAAAGTAACGAAAAATTGATGCAATTAAAATAATAATCAACTGTTCAGTGGTTTATATAATTTTTTTAAATATCCTTGCAATTTATTGCAGAGAGTGAAACAAGGGAAGTGTTAGTGATACATTCTCTAACGCAGACTTGATTATTGATTAAAATTTATTGAAAATTACATAATCATGGGAAAGAGGCTCACTAAATAAGTAGTTAAACAAACAAAAATTTGTAAAATCCAATATATTTCAATTAATAATGGAATGTATTCAAAAGAGTATGTCAGAAAGCGTGTTGCTAACTGTTAGGAAGTTCCACATTGCTTGCCTTAGTTCTTCATTCGTTCAATTTCCGACCATCATTTCACTGAATTTGCGGGTGATTAAGATTCTGGTTTAGATCTTAGAAGCAGCAATAGGAATGAATATTAAAGCAAGAATATTGCTACATCATCTTTGTTTGGTCATTCTGGAATGGACCCACAACCACAACCACACCACCCTAACCCCATTCAGCAATGGAACCATCCAAACCTTTTACTCTCTCAGTCACAGTCACACCCTCGACCCCAATTCCATGGTCTGTTTCAGTTTTCAGAGCCCCAAAATCAGGTCTTTGCACAAGCTCAGTATGCGCAGGCCTCATTGCAGTCTCAGGCTGCACGTGCTCATCCACAAGTACCTCAAACTCAGCCTTTTGCTCACTTGCATAATGTAAAAACTAATACTGCTAATGGTGTATCATGTCCAGGCACCAGCAGTGCCAAGCAACCAACTCCGAAGCCCCCATTGAGGTCTCACAATTCGTTGAATACGAACCAATCCACGCCGTTTAAGGCCACGGAGTTGACCCCAGCTGCTTGGCAAAAGAAGCAAACACCAGAAAAGGTGGCTGCGCTTTTGCCTGAGTCTGCTCTTTACACTTAGGTGCTTGATTTTGAGGCTCGGGTGGATGCTTCTTTGGCCAGGAGAAAGATTGATATACAGGAGACTAAGCTGCCTCCTCATGTTCAGAAAACTCTTCATGTTTATGTGTTTAATACCTTCTCCAACCATGCTAAAATGGATGCTGATAATAGAAAGGCTGATGATGAATCTTGGTGGTCTCTCAAGATAACTGGAAGGATATTGGAAGATGGTGTGGATTCCGTGTCTGCAATTTCACAGGGATTGAGTCCTTTGTACCCGATGTTCATTTTTCAAGAAAATTACCATACTCTTGGATCAAAGCCTTTATCCTGATAATCATGTCATTGTGTGGGATAGTGCTCGTTCCCCTACCCAACAGGATGGTGTTGAGGTGAAGAGGAAAGGAAACAAAGAATTTACTGCAGTGATCGCAATAGAAATGAATTATACACCTGACAAGTTTATGGTTTCACCACCACTGTCTAAACTTTTAGGGATTGAGGTAGAGACTCGCCCAAGAATAATAGCTACTCTTTCTAACTACGTGAAGTCCAGGAAGCTACAGATCCCAAATGACCCTTCATTCTTCATGTGATCCTTCTCTACAAATGGTGTTTGGGGGAAGCGAAGATGGATTTCAACATGGTTTCTCAGAAGTTATCACAGCATTTGTCACAACCACAACCTATACATGATGCATAACATCAAGTTTTCTGGACATTCTCCAGCTGTATCTGCATGTTATGATATACAGGTTGATGTGCCTTTTCCACAGGAAAAGGATGTCTACATTCTTGGCAGGCTTTGAGAGTCAAAAGGAGATTGAAGCTTATGATGAGGCGATTTGCACCTCCTTAAAGAAGAAGGTCCAGGAGCATCGTAGAAGATGAGCTTTCTTTCTTAGCTTTAGTCAGTCTCCAGCAGAGTGTATTTATACTTTGATTGCTTCTCAGAGCAAAGATTTAAAACTTGTTGCTGGAGATGCCAGCCATAATGTTCAAAAGGAACTTCCCTTCTGAATTCTTCAATCAACCATGGGTTGAGGATGCTGTCATTCGTTACTTGAACCGCAAAACTGCAGCAAGTGATGCTCATGGACGCAACTGAGAAAACATTGTAGAGGTGGAGTTTCTATTTTTTGCTTTTTCTAACAACTAAATATACTTTCTTTTTGTAATCCTTGTTAGGGAAGACAGTTTGAGTACCCAAGATGAGGAGTAGAAGAAAGGAAAGAATGTAGGACAAAGAAAATGTGTTTTAGATAGTGAAAAATCAAGATGATCAGATATTCTGTACAGAATTTCAAATAAAATATATACTGATCCATGTATTTTGGCTGAAAAAATGTTAGGAAGCTCCACATCGTCTGCCTTAGTTCTTGGGAGTGCAGCTTATATATCTGTTGGGCAGCTTCACTTAATGCCAATAGGTTTTAAATTGAAATCTAACACGATATCAGAGCCTATAGCCCATCTTAATTCTTGCCTATTCTAGTAGGCTCGCTTGTTTTGGGGTGTTAGGAAGTTCCACATCGTCAGCCTCAGTTCTTGGGGTCCAGCTTATATATTTGTTGGACAACTTCACTTAGAGCCAATTGGTTTTAAGTTGACATCTAACACTAACATATCTCTCTAACGAAATGTCCACTACTACTAAAGAAAAACTTCCTTGAACTTTATCCTCCAATATTCACATTTTAAGCCTTAAACTTCCTTTTTCTCCCAAAGAAAAAATTGTGCAACATACAGCTTAATAATAATAAATGAGCAAGCAGACGCTAGATATTATTGCATGTTATATGAGAAAATTTACATGATAAAAACAATAGAAAAACACGAGATAAACAATAAAATAAAACCAATATTCAAAACATATTAACGATGCAGGAAAATTCAATTTACCTTCCCCAGAAAATGTCCTATGCAAAGAACATAATCAATTGGTGATGTCATGGACTTACTGTGCACTATCTCACCCAAGATGCGGTCAATTGCTGCTCCCTGATTAAAACAGGAATTTGGAGTAGACATTTAAATATGTATGAAAAAAATTTCAAGGCAAAATATAACTGAGAGGTCAATTATTGGAAACAAGAGGTCACCTTTGTAACACCAACAGCTCGCACCTCAACGGATCGGCTCCCTTGAACAACTTCAACTGATGCATTAGAAATTGGACCTGTCCAGAGATGCTGCAGCATGTCCCTTGCTTGAAGTTTTCCAAACTCAACATCTGGTTGAGATCACAGGATCAGTAATAAAAAAAGGCAGCCCAAAAAATGAAAAATTCTCCATAAGAACAATTTAATAAGCACCTGAATATTTGTAATTCCATACAAGTGAAGTTTCCCTTTCTTCAAAAACAAAATGTGACCTAGGTGTTCTTTCTGTGAAGTACTCAAAAACATGCTGAAATTCAGGACCAGCAACGTAAGTCAATAATGAAAGAAAGGACATCAAACGAATTGAAACTTCAAATTGAGTACCTTCACACTATCAACCCATTCCATATTCAGATGCTCTGGCATTGTAGTCATCCACTCACCCTTTGAAGGATGTAAAAACATTCCATTCTCAGCTGCCAACCACATGTTGTATTCTTTGAAGTTCTGTTATAGGAAATATGTTAAAAGTGAACTGATAAAATATTTCACAAAGAAAGGATGTAATGTGGAAAGAATTACATCATCTAAGACTTGTCTACCGCTTCCACTGAGCACAACAACTGTGGTATTTGGATCACTGCATAGTGCTGTCAAGGGTTGTCTCAATTTTGGATGCACCTTAAGTTCCATTTCTTTAATTTGATCACCTGTTTTCTCAACTGGTTCTGTTAAAGTTCCACTGAATCCCTGTAGTGTGTATAGTGTCGAATGAGAACATCAATACAAAATTTGTTGATACATTTTATAAATGTAAACCAATGCTAGGTCAGTGTAACATTGTAAAAAGCCAAAACGATTCAGTTTTCCAACGATAACAGTTTTGCTTTAGGGGTTGTGGACTCAAACTTTGGAATTAAAGATCACTGTGAGAAAGTCTTGTAACATATGTAAAGTGTAAATACAACATAGATGCGCGCATATATTGCATTTGTTAGACATACAGCACGCATGAGCCTTCATCTAACAGCTCAAGCATTTTGAATGGTTGTTACAGAACATAGTACCAAAGCATCGATAACCAAGTGGTCAAGGACCTTTACTGTCCCAATTTTTGCTAACTAGCCAGTCCAATGTTCCATAGGAGATACGCCCCCTCTCCCCCAATTCTAGTTTTGGCCGTCCAAATGTGCATTTCTTCCTGTTCAACTCCCTTCAACTAATAAACTGAAATCTCTAAATCCTTGTTGTACACTAGAATATTATTAGAGAAGACAAGCACACACTCAAAAATGGTTTCACCACATCATTCATAAAAAGGTGAGGCTGGTATTGGTAAAGCCAAAGGGTATCACAAGGAATTCATAATGCCTCTTGTGTGTCCAGAATGCTGTTTATTCAATATCTTCCTCCCTCATTCTGATTTTAATGGTACCCAGACTTCAAATCCAGCTTCGAAAACACATAGGGAATTTATTTGGTACTGTAAGTTGATTCAAGGCCCTGTAATCTACACAAAAACCTCATCCTTCTTTTAGACCAACTTTTCAATTTATGCTTTTTTGATAATGAAGACCTTTATGGTATCCAGTTGGGTATTGAAGCTACCTCCTTTAGGTGAATTGCATATTCATGTCTTCTCATGGGAGGTAATACTTCTTGGCTTCGAAAAACTACAAGTTCTTCCAAAACATTAGCCATATATTCTAGAATGGAATCATAACTAACTAACAATTAACCTTATCTATCCTCGGGACCCTTATTAGTATGCCTTGCATAAACCCGTGTGATTAGATCTTTAGCTATCAAAATATCTTAGTCCTGTTCAGCTGCACTCTAGATTTCACTATATCTATTCAGAAATGAAGCAGTATTCTGTAGAAAGAACTCAGATAAGGAGTAGAAGACAAGGAAACAAAAAGATATATTCAGAGAGGTCTCAAGCTTCATTGTTAGACATCATACCAAAATGAGCAATCGATTAGTTGACTGCTGATAACGTTCAATTGCAGTCTTGGTTGGAAGCCGAGGTGGAACTTGTCTTGTCCTTAGCTGTGCCTCAATAACAGTATCATTTAGTTCACTGCAAATATTCAAAGATTCATCATATGTGGATCTCTCCTAAAAAGCAAAGAAAGAATGTATTATTTACTAGCATATTTTAGTTGATAAATTTCAATCACAAATCATCATGTGTTTTTACTATTCCTAAAATACAGATGTATCCAAAATAACCATCATAATTAAGCATGGTTAAATCTTCATAGCTTTGCAAACTTATCACAGGCAACAGATGCTTCATGATAAAGCATGGTTAATGCAAAAAGCTGTGAATAGATTTACAAACAACCATGGTTGTAAATCATAGACTCTCTTGAAAGTTGCACACTCTGAAAGGATGACTTACATCCATTATAAATGACGTACTCCTAAGAAATAAGAAATGTATTCTAAATACCAATGGTTTTCTTAAGAAGGAGAAAAAATAAGCTATTAAACGAAATCTATTAAGTATATAACATTTTGAAAATATAAAAAAGGTGGTTTAGTAAATGCTACTTTTATTCCTTTACCTCTGATTTTAGGGCACAGATTAACAAAATCTAGATACTAGTATGCATACCTTACGAAAGTTCCTGCCCATTCTTGAGCAGTATGGGATATTACATGATTAAAATTATGCTTATGTCTCTTTTCTCTTTCAGCAGATGGCATATTCAGAGCCCTGGCAATTGCAGAAGCAACTTCTGTAATGTTCCAGGGGTTGACAAGAATCGCCCCAGCACCAAGAGATTGTGCCGCACCAGCAAACTACAAGTAGCATACCAAATATCGGGCATCAGATCAACATAAGCATAAAGAACAAAAATCAATATGCAATGAATAATTTATCCGTACGATACATGAAAGCTTTCTATAAACCAAGATGGGAACTATAAATCTATGATATAGACAGGGATAAAGAAATGAAATATTGATACCGATCATTAATTCAAACAACATTAAATGGTAAAAGTTAAACCACAGTGAAGAGTTGTGGTGTAAGAAGCTCAACATTTGAAATAAAAAGAAAAATATTTGATGTGATACTTTGATTATGATGGGTATGATGGCATATCAAACAGACTATAATACCAATCAAATTTCTTCTTTGGTGTTTCACTCTTCTCCATAAAATAGTTATTTTCAACAACCTAAATGATGACTGAAGTTAGAAGCACATTTTGAGTTCATTTTCCTCTTGGAGAGGGTTATCACTTGTCATGATTGTTTGGAGTGTCAAGGATTAATTCTTCTAAAAGCTTAAGCTGCTAGGCAAAGTCTCAAGAATAATTTTGTAGCTCTTATACAATCTCTCACAGAAGATCCCTTTTTCGGACTTGAAGCATGGACAACACACAGACTCATTCTACCATGTGGATAAATTCAATTTCTGTTTGGAAGAATGTAAGTAGTGAGGTAGTCGGGATTCAAATCTTTATCACTTGGTCATAGTACGTGGCACTCATACCATGTCTAGAACTAACTCTCCTGAAAGTTCAACTGTCAAGACTTAGCATCAGTCTTGATATCTCCAAAATGGAGCATTGTACGCAGTTTTTTCAGGAGCAACTTTTCCAATTTTTGAATCTATTCTCTCATTGTACAATAACTCAACCTTAACATAGCCTGAATTGAAAAATTGAAATAAAAACATATACACTAGCAAGTTTCCGTAATTACTTCACTAAGAATGAGAACCCCTTTCTTTTTCTCCTGGCAGGCCACAAATTCATAGCTGACAAGATTCATTCCGTCCCTCAAAGATGTGACTAGTGCTACATCTGGTTAAGAAATAAGGATTATAAATACAAAATTAGCAGAAAACATACAATATAATAAACTGATTATCAGAAATAAAGTTTAATGCTCAAAAGACAATAAACAATTCAATAAAATGTGTAATGCAGTAAGTATACATACATGAGGAAGTGTCCTAGACACATTGAACATGCTTTCACCTTTCCCCAACATAATAGTCCCAATTTGTCTTAATGCTAGATTTCATTTCACACAAAATGCATTAAATTTTTCAGCACTACTACTGCATGTAGATATACGATAAATAAACTGAATGGAAGCAAGTCTTTGATAGTAACTCTGGCGTACATCATTTGAATCATTAAAAATGGCTTACATCTCTTGTATGGTTATTTGCATGAAACATTTTTTTTTTCTCATTTTGCAAATAAGGCATCAAAGGCTAGCAGCAACTAAAAATGTTAAAATTGTTGCCTTTTTATAAAACATATAAGCATAACTAAATGTCAATAAGTGAATAGGAAACATCATGACTAAGTGAAAATTGCATTGTATCAATTAGAAAAGGTACATTGATGCTAATCAAGACAAGAAGCACATTATATTATGGATGCTTCAAAGAAGCAATCAGATTTTAAGACTATTAGAGTATTAGGTAATACACCGGCTGCAGATTGGGTGCTATAGCATAAGCAACCTATCTTGAAGCAGTTTCCAACCCTTTACATTTTCGTGTGCTGGACAAATTTATACATAATTAACAAAGAAAGGGTAGAAAAATGTATATAACGTTTCAGAGTAAAACATAAAAGTAAACCTGATCCCCAAGATTTCCCCTTTAATTTCATAATACACAAAAGGCTTAAAGAGCAATTTCTGGATACACGCTGAAAAAGAACTTTCACCTTTAAATATAGAATTTTAAATGAAATAAATAATAAATAGGTATATGCTGACAACTGACAATTTTACAAAAAAATTATTCACAGAATAGTTCAGTCAAATTAAAAAAATAATGTAAAAACACAAATTTACCCGTAACAGCATACAAAGCACATAGTGCATGAAAGTCAAGCGAGCGATCCTGTAGAGACAAAAAAATTGTTAGATTATCAAGTAAAGGAAATTCTTCAGCCAATATAATATTAATATTAAGAACAGATGTAAACTAATGGTCAATCATCAGAATAATCATATAAAAATATTGAATCTAATTTATATATGATATCATGAACAGTATAACATTCTACGTTCATAGTCATGAATAAAATCTCTAAATCCTCGCTTGCTGCTAACTTTATACTAAAGGAAAAAGAAAAACTGGGCATACAACCAATTTAGGTTTTATCATCTGTGATTAACTTGACCTTTACTCTTCCTTTTCCCAATAAGATATAAACATGTTTAATTTTAAGTCAAAAACAATAGGAATCTTAAATCTTGTTTCAATATTCATATCAAAATGACTATTCTCTAATTTTAAGAGTTTCAATTGTTTTCAAGTCAGAAAATTCATCACAATTTTGTGAATTTTTGTGAATTCAACCGAAAAATTTGTGCTGCTGAGTCACATGAGTTTCATGCAGATACATCTTTTGTGGTCATCCCACATAGGAAAAGATCCCTCAGTTCATATGTTGTTTTAACAATTTCTACATTTGTTTTATTGAGAACCAAGCTTGAAGGAAAAATTCTAGGACAAAGGCATGAAAATCAGTAAGTACTAAATTAAAGTGTTTTATTTGATTTTTTCTTTCATTTAAATTAGGAAAAATGAAGTATAATAGAAACTAGACCAACCCCCCCCCCCTTCTTTATTTTCCCTCTCCTATTTAATTGCATAAAAATGACAAGAAAAATTAAAAAGAAAAAAAAAAAACAAATTTTACATATACAACAGTAATTGTCATTGAGATGGCATTTTAGGAAGGATAGTTGTGTAACATAGGACGCTGTATAATCTCTGTGTGTGTGCTTTTATTTTTCTCTCCACTTTTTTCAGAGATTGATTTTGGTGCATCTAATATTTTCTTCATTTTCATTCCTTCGATATATCCTTTTGTTTCATAAGCAAGTTAATGTGACATCTGATTTCCCTTCTCCAAAAATCGATAGCTCCCTTTTCACCCATCACAAAGGAGTTAGGATAAACACAGAATGGAAGAAACTAACAAAATTATGCACAAGCAGGATAACTGAATTAGATCACTCAATGGGAAAAAAGAATAGAGTGTGTCCTTGAATTGTTTGTGATCGTGAGTCAGCATCCATATAATACTCACCAAGTGATGTATAGGAACAGCAGTCAATGTTCCAAATCTTCCGTTGATTCGACCAACTATTTCATGAACCTGGCTTGTAAGCTTTTGATCTATAAATATGCCAGAAATAAAATCGATCAGTCATGATTCTGAAACGAAAAATAAGACCATAATCCAAAATGTACATAATCAAACACTGCAGTATATATACTACTCTCTGAAATGATTCCCATTGATGATAGCACCTTAAAGTACAACAAAAAAAATTATTCTTGTTCAACATAAGATTCTAGTAAGTACAAGTACAAATAAGAGTAAAATAGAAAAAATTATAACTTTTATTTTTAAAAGAAATTACAACTTCCTTGTATTTTTTAAAGACATAATCTTCGATTGGTAGAAAACTAAAGGAAAATTGAAAGTGAGGAGTCTATTTTGAAGGCAACTATACAAAAGAAGCCACAAGAAAAAATAAAATAATGTGAGTAGCATACACTCGGGAACATCTGTTCTTGTCGGGACAGCAATTTGAAGCAAAACAACTTTATCACGCCAATTAGCATTTTCCTCCAAAAATTTTTCAAATGCTAGAATTTTCTGAGGGATTCCTTTAATCATATCAAGGCGATCAACACCTAACATTACCTGTCAAGGCAGGAAAAGGTTGTGATAATTCAATCAATAGAACCAAATCAAATAAGCACTTAGATCCAAAAAAGAAAAGAAAAGTGGTTGTCATGGGCTCATGGCACTACATACCAAAAAAATACAACTTATACAGTGAAATGCTGAAAGCAACATCTTCACTAGGTCAGACCCAAATTAAGTGCCGCATTACTAGAAGAATGTGATATTTATTAAAAAAGTAATATTTTCTAAGCAAATCAAAAAGAAAATAATTCAATATTAGTATCACACAGTGATACCATGGTAAATGCTTTGATTGCCTTATATTAGGATCCAAATGCAAGGCATGGGACTTGGAGTCCCACATTGAAAGTTTGAGATTCTAGTGTTTATAAGCCCTTGGACTCTCCAATGACAATATCTAGCTTTTGTGGTGAGGTTCTCTCAAGGTTTTTATCAATTGGTATTAGAATCTTCCACTATGACTCCCAGCTACAAACGAGCGTGGTGGGATGTTAGGATCCAATTGCAAGTTATGGGACTTGGAGTCTCACATTGGAAGTTTGGGATTCTAGTGTGTTCTTTACAAGACCTTAGCTCTCGAACTGCAATAGCTAGCTTTTGTGGTGTGGTTCTCTCAAGTTTCTTATCACCTTATGATGCCAAACTCTCCCTAAAAGCTTAAGCTATTAGGTGTTCATGAATAGATTTAAATATAACATGCCCCCTCATGCATGACGCCTTTTGGCCAAAAGCATGGAGTTTGACAATGCATAAGGCCATTGGTGCTGAAAGTCAACCCTTTTTATAGAAGAATGCAGGGGCAAGTATTAAACTCTTGACCACTTGGTGACAGAGTCTCTTATATCATGTCAATGGCCGACTTTCCTAAAGGCTATAAGCCAACATGAAGCTCATGAAAGATAATAATCCAGCTTTCTACAGCATATAGATTTGAAGAAGGACCTGAAAGACATTACAGAAGATTATATGCCAAGACTATCAGGCAGCCCTCCAAAATTAACAATAAGAGCACGAGTTTTCTTTTAAGAATAAAAAGATTTGAAGAAGCCGGAGATTTATATGCTTAATTGCTTACCCCAAAATCATTTTTTTCTTTGATATTATTAAAAGAGAAACAACTAAAGCAACCCCTGCAATTCAAATCTAAAGTTTGTTTCCCAAAATCAACCGGTGAAATTTAAAATTTTATTAAGATATTTCAGAAATTAAGGTACAGAATAAATAAAATAGATCCTGCCATTGGTTAGTAAAGGATAGACTAGTAAGTTGGAGGTATAGTTGAACAGTGATCGTAATTGTGGCAGTAATTTGCATGGTATAAGAGAAAGGGAATTATATAGAATTTTCCCATGCTTTAAAATGACAAAATATTGTAAAGATGACAGCTCATTGTGGCCAGCAATAGTTTCAATTTTTTTAACACCATTTTTCTTCCCTTTCCATCCTTTATGTTTTCATTCGCATCATCTAAATTTTATCTTGACAATCCTTAGAAGCCTTTCACTTAGTCAAAATAAGAATAAAACCCTTAATAATAAAATACTGAAAAGCAAGAACCATAAATCTAAAACAATTCCAAAATTCATAAGAACAAGTAAAATAAGTTGCAAGATAAGAAGTGTTTGCTATAAAGTTAAAGAAGCACCTTTCTGCCTTTAAATCTTTCTTGTAGTTCTTTGATGTGATCTTGTACTGGAGGAAGGTCAAGAGCACGTATAAATCGTTCTGAGTCTATCCCAATTGGAAACTGATATTCAAGGGGAACAGAATCAAATAACCAATTTTGATTTTAAGCTCAACATCGCAATTGATTAAATCTTGAAATGAGAAGTTTCATATAAAAAAGTTTCTTTTTTCTTTTTCTGTCCTCTTTTAATAGGAAAAAGTTTGAAGCAAAATTATTAAACAACGGTTCAAATGACCAAGCAAGATTGAGCTTGCACACAAATTTCGTGGCACGTACTGCAGCAACTCGAGTTAGCTTCCCTTGATACTCAACCCCATAAGGTGTACCTTCAAGTCCAAGGATGCGAGTACAAGCACTAACAAAATGTCTTGCATAATCATAGGTGTGAAAACTGCACAAGAAAATTTACACCAAACCAAATCAAAACAAGAACGATAGAAAAATGAAAATAATTAAACCCGAAGAAGACAATATATAAACGGAGAAAATTGCAAGGTAAGAACCTAAAAGAAATATATTGTCAAACTAAATAGGAAATGTTTACAGAATCAACTTCAATTAAAGCAGCATACCTTCACCATTTGCTTGATTAATATGTTAGTATGTAGGTGTCCTAAAGACAATTTGTTTCATCAGATGAACACCTCTTGTTATTTAGTATTTCATGGTTAATAAATTTGAGCAAACTTTATCTTTATCATATTTATGTCTCGCCTATATTTTATAGTAATATGCATTTAGAGATAAAGGTCCTAGGAATAGAACAGGTGTTCTCTCGAGGATCAATGATAGGGATCATGATCGTGAGGACTCGAGGACAGTAAACGTCTATTACCTAAAATGAGTTCCTAGTATTGAATCATCAAGGGCATTGGTGATCTAAAAAAGGATTAGTACGACATATTCTACTTGTATAGAGATACAAGATAAGGACCTCATGGAATGCAGGCATGATGATGCCTTAGCTGATGTCATGGGTGGATCTGTTGGAGAACAGATAGCGTCGAACTGACCCACCGAGAGACTCCACAAGGATTCTTTAAAGTATCATTGGATTTGTAAAGTTTATCATCTTTCGGTAGTGCGAATCATCCTAGACTTGAGGATTGTTGATCTGGGAGATTGCTGAACTAAGAGGGAGCTCTTGTAGATTAAAGATTTGTAAAGACTTGGAAAGGTTTTGGCTTTCAATATGCTTGAAGGCTTGAAGGCTTGAAGATCAAAATTATGATCAAATGTAAAAAGAAAGGAAGCCTTCTGATGATCCAAGTTCTTATATGCATACTATTGATAATCATTCATGCATTACATTATAAAAGCTTAAGCAATTAATTTGGAACTTAAAAAATGAGTCAAGGTTTTTGGAAAAAATAGTTCTAAGTCGTTTTAATCGATTACCAAACTTAAATAATCGATTACATTGTTCTTAAGATTTTCTGGAAATGAGTAAGAACAAATTAATCGATTATATCATCGTTTTAATCGATTATTTCACTATTGCATTTATACAGTTTTAAATGAGTGACTGGTTTAATCGACTACCATTTGATTGTAATCGATTACTTAGTTATTTTGAAGTTAAGATCACTCTGTTTTAATCGATTACCACTTCTTGTAATCGATTACATAGTTCATTCATAGATTATACACCTTTTGTCTTAATCGATTACCATATTTTGTAATCGATTACACTTCACAAACCTAGATTTTACAAAGTCTGATTTAATCGATTACACATCGGGATAATCGATTAAATAACCCGTTGCAGTAACCCAGAACTTATCTAGAACGCTTTAATCGATTACGAGAGCGTATGTAATCGATTACATTTGCTAATTAATCGATTACAGGAGCTGGTTTAATCGATTATTTCTGTTACAGCTTTTTATATAAATAGAACCTTGTCTTGTATGAAAAAAAAACGAAATAGAAATCGATGTTTGAGCACTAAAAATTCTGAGAGCTTTGTAATAAGTCAAACAAGGCATTCTTTGTGGTTCTAAGATTCTTGCTTTCATTCAAACCATTATGGGTTACTAAGATTTAGTGAAGCAAGATAGATCTTTTCAAAGTCTAAGGAAAGGGCATTGATTCTGCATATTGTATTTCATTCAACCTGGTATATTCTTCACTTTGCATATGATTCTTGGATCATCAGGTGAATTCTTTCCTTACTCTTTGATGGTGTAAATCCTCTGTTTGTATTTTTGTGTGTTTGTTCCATTGTAATTTGATTTTCTTGCAAGTGTAGAGATAGTGTTTCTCTAAGGACAGCTGAGTAGTGTTCTCAGTGTGGGTTTTGGTC
>PYAF01006250.1:26310-59728 GCA_007407185.1 Glycine tomentella | reverse complement strand
ACTGTAGTTCAATTTGTTTGTTGAGGCATTACAAGTCTTGGATTGAGTTTGAATAAAGTTTCTTGATTGATTTGTGATAAAGATCCAAAGGGCAAGATTACTCTGATTTTTGTTTAAGAAAGAAATTTTTAAATTTACCAAGGCTAACCAATTCACCCCCCTCTTGGTTAAGTGTGAAGTGTTCCCTTATTTTACAAGGATGTCATCAAACATTATGTCCTAGGGTTATACTTTGACTATACAACTCTATCCGCTTGAAAATGGGGAGAACAGTGTACTTTTGGATATTACTTAAATACATGAGTGCAGAGGGACATGGCGAAAGGACTCATAGTCCCTACAAGGGATTAGTCATTCACAAGATCGGTAGGGCTTGGATGACTTCTAATTGATTTAGGAATCTATGCATAGTAAGAGATCATGAGGAGTCATGATCCGTCTTAGAGTCAATAGAAGAAGATTCTTAGTTCTGTGAAAAGCTATATTTAGTCAACAAAGAGAGATGATACTCTATCCTTTCTCTCGACTAAATGTGAATGACGATATGAGGGATGGTGTCAGCACGGTATCCAAATCAAAAAGGTATATCAATTGATCAACTCAGTTAGTTCTGGGGCCGTAGAGCATTGCTAGTGTCTTATGTAGTCATTAAATGAATTGAACCCGTTAAAGGAATTTAATTGGTCCAAGTTCATTTATGTTAGTGACTAAATTGAGTCTAATGGGTCACACACAAAAAGTTGTTCTTGATTGCTTATAACTAACAAGTTTGGACCAATAATAGTTATTGGGTTTTTTCAAGACTAGAGGTGTTAATGGGTTGGAGTTCCACTCCAAGTCCAATTAATGCATGCGTCCCATTTGGACTATTAGTAAGAAATTAGTTTCTACACTAATAGGCCCAAATGTATTAAAAGGCCTAATAGGGTCTTGGGCCATGAGTCAAGAAGTTTACTTAACTAAAATGAGTTTTGGGCAAATTTGAAATTTGAAATTTGAATTTTGAATTTTGAATTTTGAATTTTGAATTTTGAAATTTTGAATTTTTAATTCAAATTCAAATTTAAATTATGAATTAGAACAAAGATTGAATTTGAATTTAAATTTAAGTTTGAAATCTAAATTGAATTTTGAATTCAAAAGGTTAGCTAGGTTGCAAGGATAATTGTAAATTATCCAAAACTATATCCAATAAAGATTAGATAATATTTCTTCCAAATACTTTTTTTATCTAGGTTGTAAGGATAATTGTGAATTATCCAAAATATATCCAATAAAGATTAGATAATATTTCTTCCAAATACTTTTTTTATCTAGGTTGTAAGGATAATTGTGAATTATCCAAAACTATATGCAATAAAGATTAGATAATATTTCTTCCGACAACTTTTTCATTTGAATTACTAATTTAAATAAAATAGATAAAGCAACAACCAAGGGATATAATGATGAAAGGTTAAATTTCGAATTTATAGATCCTTGGACTGATTTGAGTGATTGAGTTAGGATTCTAATCCTAATAAGATTACAAGATAATAGGCTCCCAGGATAAATAGCACTCCAAATGTTATGTGTTGATGCTCTTTCAAGAACTAAAGTTCTTCGTTTTTCTTTCTTCTTCATCATTTTCTCTCTTCCATTGTTGCAACCTTACCTAACCTCAAGACACCATCTTTTATCTTGAGAAATAAACTAAACACTTGAAGCCCCCACCTTGCCATTGCCTAGCAAGCAA
The DNA here is from genome assembly GCA_007407185.1 of Glycine tomentella. Classification (NCBI taxonomy): domain Eukaryota; kingdom Viridiplantae; phylum Streptophyta; class Magnoliopsida; order Fabales; family Fabaceae; genus Glycine; species Glycine tomentella. The sequence continues at coordinate 57,993 of PYAF01006250.1, read as the reverse complement.
CCAAGTGAAGGAGGATCAAGAAAGAGAAGGAGTTCTCTCAAGCATTCAAGGTACAATCATGTGGATCACCATTGGAGGGCATCATCCTTGCATTTTAATGAGTAGATTTTAAACAAGTTTCATGAGAATCGTAAGGAGTTACGGATTCCGCAACAAAGAACAAAATATAAAATTTTATTTTCACCCTCATGAACATGTTCCATGAACGTCATGGAACATGTATACTTACTTTCATAATACATAGGTAATAATACTCTCAAAAGTTCAAATCTTATTAAAAATTTATCATGAAATATTATCACTTTAACTTAGTGGCATGTATTCATTTGTATTATGTTTCTTGTGTTATGCTTTTATTGGATTGTGTAAGACTCTCGAGTTTCCATTCAAACTCATAGGCATGTTCATCTATATTAACTACGAGGACTATCAACTCTTTTCAATCAAATGATTTGCAGTCACTTTGACCAGTTGTTTGTCCACCACCTCTCGATGAAATTGATAACATTTAGAGAGTAGTCAATATTTTTATCCACACAAATTGGGGTTACAGTCAGGTGACTGGAATTGTTAGTTTTATGTTTGTGTATGAGTTGATTAGTGAGAAAGGAAATTGTTTAAGATTGTCAGTTTCATGAAAATTTCAAAAATTTAATAATTTTTATACTCTCCAAAATTTCATTTATGAAATAGAATAATAGACACATAGAAGCTGGAAGGTTATTGACAATATTTAAGTTGTTCAAAAGCAACAGGATATCAAGTCCCCTTCTTTACAAACAAGATGTACTGACACATAGCACCAAACATTTATATCACTTTACTTCAGGATACTGGATTTCCTATCATGTGCAGTTTTGCCAAGAGGTATAAGGTTGGTCTAGTAGTGAAGGGCAGTGTTGTTAAAACGGCGTTCCAACTCGGTTAGAACGTCCGTTTTTACATTTTCACCCCCAAAAACATGTTAAAACAGGTATTAAAACACAATTTGAGTTGACTCGGTTGAAATGGCGAGTCAACTTGGTTGACTCGACGAGTTTACCGAGTTGACTCAGTTTTTTTTTTAAAAAAAAAAGGCCTTTTAAGCGCTTAGGGTTCTTACTAACCAAAATAATCTGGAGCTCGTGCTGTTCTGTTCTCCCTCCCTGGCCTGGTCGCGCGTGCGGCGCTGCTCTTGTCAGGTTCTTCCTCTCCGCGGTGCTGCTTCTCTATTGTTCTCTCCGCCGTATGCCTGGGTGCGCGGCTCTTGTTCAGTGCTACACTGGTGCTCGATTTGTTGCTGCTTGGTCTTCAACTCTTCACTTCAGTGGTTCTTTCTCTTCGCCGTCTGCCTGGGTCCGTCTTTATCTTTCTCATGTTTTATTGTGGTGGGGGAGGGAAGAATAAGTTATTCTTCCTTTTTCTTTTCGTTTATGCTACGTGAATTTGCTTTCTTATGAACACACTACAAGGAAGAAGATGTGTGCTCATGGATTTGGGCCAGAAAAGATGCTTTTTGCACCCCTGTTATTTCTTTCTGTAGTTTTCAAATTTTTTGGGACTTATTTTAGTATGTAATAAACTCTTCCATTTCGTTTACGTTTCACGTTTTTACGTTTTTACTCACCCCTACCGTTTCGGCGTTGACACTACGTTTTAACGACACTGGTGAAGGGAGAAGACAAGGAGGGAGAGGCAGCAGGTTTGAATCCCCCGTTAACAAAAACTAACAATTAACATTTGTCAATAATAAAAAAAAAAATAGTGCAGTTTTGCTAGCCAAATCAATGCACTTGGTATACTTAACTAATGGTTGATTACAACTTGCCCAAATAGTCAATGCTTACTTGGTAAACATCTATAGGAAGAATCTAATGGATAGCATATTGTATAAACAGTGACCACTCCTTGGCCAGCAATAACCAAGGCACTATCTAAAAAATAAAATTTGTAGTTATTGAGTAATGAATATTTTTTTAATAATTATATATATTTATATAATTAATTAGGATTAAAAATAAAATTTGACACTGCCTAAAAATAAAATTTGGCATTATTTAAAATTTGGTGGCTCCGCCAGTGTATAACCACCCAAGTTGTCGAACACTCCCGTGAAACAATTTTATTACAAAAATGCAGGTACCCATATCAAATTTAAAATAATGATATGAAAGCCTTATTGCTAAGTTGAGGAGCATTTTGAGACTTACCCAACTAAATCGGCGGCAAGAACAGAATGCAGGAGCTCCGAACGAGACGGCAGTGTCCTGTGAATTTCAGAAGATGGAAAAGGGGTGTGGAGAAACCATCCAACTTTCATTTTCTTGTTATGTTTCTTTAAGCATTTGGGAAGGAACATAAGATGATAATCGTGACACCAAACAACATCACCCTCTTCATAGTGCCTGTTCACAACATCAGCAAACATCTGATTTGCTTTCTCATACGCCTCAAACTGAGACTGAAAACTGCGTGTGGTGGCAAGGCGGTCTTCTTGTGGAAGTCCAAGGTAGTGGAAAAGTGGCCACAATATGTTGTTGCAATAGCCATTGTAATATTGATGAACGATCTCTTCATCAAGAAATACAGGAATACACCTCTGCAACACAGATATGCTATCAAGAAAAGCACAACAATTTTCATAAACTATTTACCGGATTTTCTTCAACCAACTGCAATACACGGTGGAAACAACATAGGGGAACATGTGGCATATTAATAATTTCAAAAGGTATACAAACATGTTTAAATAAGATCAAATATTGGGAATGAAAAAAAAGTGATTAGGACAAAAGGTCCCACACTAAAAGAAAAATATTAATTATTAACAAAATTAAGACAAATACCTTTATAATCCAAAAAATAATTGCAAAATCTATTTAAGGACATACCTTTTCAGCCAATGCTTTAGTAAGTGCCTTCTGTCCAATCTCATCTGGCACGTTCACACCGGCCCAACCTATCCACCTTGCTTCAAACTCCTTCACACCTTTGTTAAACAACATACTCATGTTAGAGTATATCAACAGAGTATAGTAAGCTCAATTATACACTCATAATTAATCAGAACTAACGACACATAACTTATTTTAATAATTTTTTTTCCAAAATCTCATCGAAATAAAATTTATAAAAAACATATATAAAGGTTATAATTTATATATCACTTTTAGAATTTAATTAGAATATATTAACAATATAAAATAATATCATCCTATCATCCAACTACAAATTATCATATATCGTAAAAATATTAAATTTTATAATAATTATTTTAAAAATCATATCTCTCACGAGTTCAAATAAATTTCACACTCAAATAAGCTCTGTATAAATTTTTTCCAAACTATTGGAAAAATAAAAACAAAACATGGGAGCAGACAAAAAAAAAAATGTTACAGTCACACCACCAACCACACTCAAGGTGTATATAGTTACCCATTGAAAAAAGCCGTTGCACAAAGAGAAAACACAAAAGGATAAAACTTCTGAAAAATGTTATTTATACCCCCATGTTATTTATACGCCCCCCCCCCCAAATAAGCTAAAACTGAAGTAAAATTTTTCATAAATTAAAATTGACTTATACAATAAGTTAATTTGTAAAAAATATTTCATATTAATTTCTTTAAAAGATTATTTTTAACTTATAAATAATTTAATTTTAAATTATGAGGAAGTTTATATCACTTTTTTATTTATTTTTCTACTAAAAGTAGATATGAAAAAATTTATCAACATATTTGTAATTGAGAGAAAAAGAAATTGAGAAAAGTATAAACGTGGAAAATATTGTGTGATACATATCGAAGTCTCCATATTAAGAATCTTCTCATTTTGTTATAAGGAAATGAGAAATAGTCTAGAAAATTTGTCAGCAAAAGTAAATTCATGCCCCAATTATGTAGCCAAAATGGGGCTTGGTCTCCCTCCCCAAGATGCCACTTAATCATCTTATCTACCTACTATATAAATTATTGTATAAATAACATTTATATAATTAATAATGCCTTGAAAAAGATATACACAAAATTGTATTGTTGTATAAAATGTTGTCACAAAGAAAGATAAACACAAAGGATCTTGTTAATCAAAGACACTGGTTGAGGAAATAATAAAGAAGAAATTCTCCTTTTCTTCTTTAACCAGCTTCCTCGTAATGGGTTAGCATTTGTCAAAAACAAATTGTATTGTATATAGGACGTGAATAGCACAACTCAATTTGTTTTTTACCTCGACCCTCCCCTGTTCCAACAGAAAAATGAAACAGCATCATAATCATCATGATCGTCACTTACCTAACAACGCGCTGACGAGGCCACCGGCACTTATCTCCAACGACCACGCGTCCTCTCCTTTCCGCACTGCCGACACCGGCAGCCTGTTAGCCACCACCAGCAGCCTCTGCCGAAACGGCTTCGTTTCTTGCCTCTCCTCCCCACCACCGGCCCCCTTCGTCGCTGCCTCCGCCGCGCTCTCTTCTTCTCTCAACCGCGCCACCTCCTCCTCCATCGCTTCTCCATTGTTCTCGCTCGCCCTCCCACTCTTCCTCAGCTCTCTGTCCCTCAACAGCCGCTCCAAACGGCTCGTCGGAATGTGGCTGGAGTTGCCGTTGTACTTGTTCCCAGGCATAAGCACAAATAATAACGACCGTTTAGCTAAGTTGGTTAAGCAGATGCGTGAATTTTGTCTTCGAAATGATATCTATTTCAAAGCTGCATTCCAAAATCACGCCTCAATTCAGTCAGTTGCCAATAAAATCAAGAAATGGGATTGATAAATGAAAAGACAGTTAAATTAAGCACATAAAAAGATAAGAATTATGAAAAAAAGAAGAAGGGAACGGGTTGTGCTGAATTCGTTTGGCCTGATGAGCTGGAGATTTTTCACATTCGAAGTTTCTGTTTTTATATAGAAAGAAAACTTTAAACAAAGCAAGGGGTTGGGAACAGAGTTGACAGAGAAGCATGGCATTTAAATGAATGCAACAACAACCACACACTGCATGAAATAAAGCAAAATCCACAAAAATTTAGATGCAGTTTATAGGCGTGTTTGGTGATATGAATCTTCTCCCGCCAGGATTATACTTTTTTATCTGAACCAATGCTAAACTTAATGTAAAATGTTTATTAAACAAGTTATTAAAGTGAAACATGAATTACCATGCACGCGGATGAAATGGTGCGAGATTATTTCGGTTTAATTGTACAGTCATTAAATATGTTCAATTTGAATAAAATAATTTCTAATAAAAAATACATGTTATTTCTGCCAAGAATAACATTAAGCATATGAGAAACTTCGTTAAGTTTTATACAATAGTAGAACTTATATGTGTCGAAAAACGAAGAGGACACGGGAAATCAAATTAGATGAACAAGTTTGAATGAGCAATTGAGAACCTCACCTCGAGAAGTAGCGTCCACGAGAAGCAAGAGACAGAGAATCCTGTCCGCGAAATCTTTGGGAAGTCTTTGGACAGTGAGTTAACAGCTGTGATTGTTTGAAGAGGTGAGGACTGAGTGAGAAATTTGAAGAATCTGAATGGCAGAGAATTTTTCAAGTTAAATGGTGTGGGAGTGGAGTAATCACTTGCAGGAAAAGAAAGAGCGTAGAAGTGGAATCCTCGTGTAAGCTTCAGGGGGCACTTTAAAGCATCACATCCATGCAGGTGAGTGGTGACACACAACAATCATTTGAAAATTGGAGCCAAATCGTTTATTTTGATTTACGACTATGTAAAAATGGAGCCAAGATCAAAATTTCCAAGAAGAAACTGGACATTTTTTAATTTTACGGCAAAAGACTTATATAATATCATTCAATATAAAGGCATCAATATAATTTGAAATATGCTTAAAATAATAAGGATTAACACGTGGTTTAATAAAATTCACAGAGTTTTTTAAGACTTAGATACTTTTAATAATATTGTTTTTAATTAAAATTAAACTTTCATTCTGATTTTATTTTTATTCATTGGTTTAAATATGTTTTTTTTATGTTTGGAAAATAAGTCGTTTTTAGATTACTACCTCAAATTCACTTTTCGTTAATTACATACCTAAAAAAATTATGTTTCAATGTAGTAAATGTCATTAGTCTTATTCGGTTAAGTGATGACATAACCGATAGAGTATCATGTCATCAAGCCTAATCACTAACACATCAATGTCATATTATTTTTTATTATTTTAATTATTTAAAAATTTAATTCACTTTCTTATGTTTATCAAACATTAAACAACCTTGTACCACCACTGATCGAGTTCGCCCCCACCATGCTCCTCCACCAACGATAAACATAGACTATGCAAATATTGATATGATAATAACAACATTAAATATATTGATATTGTATGATGGTATAATAAAACTATAAACTAAAAAAAAATTACCATTGTTGAAACAGCCTACCAGAATGACAAACATGGCTCTTGGTTTTTTGATTTGGCTAGCAAAAACCACCTATTTTTTTCTCTCTCAACTAACCCCCATGCTAGCGCCTCTTCCTACCACTTTTATATCAAATATCAATCCACAATCCTTACCTATCTCTGCTTCACCCTCACAATTTCCCATCATTTCTTTTGTAAACTTTTCACACCTTTTACCCATCAATACCAACACACCTCTTCGATTCTCTTCATTAGTTCCTCCATTGGCTTGTTCATCTCCTAAGTCAACATTAAGAGGCCTCGATAGGCCTCCATGTGGAACAAGTCTTTGTGAAGCAATTCCTCAAACACGTTTGCGAGGAGTTCCTACTAGTCGTAGCGCATGTCTATGTGCGTCTTTAGAAGCGAGTAGTCGGACTCCTCAGGCTCAAGCTCGATCAGACGGTCTAAAACATGAATCATTTTGTCGATATCGAGGGCTTTTATCTTGGTTTGTAGGAGCAATTGAAGCGCGTCGGCGTAAGTGGTGCAAAGTTTCTCCTCGACCAACGCGATGCGAATACGATAGGGGAGAATGGAGGCGCATGAAGAAGAATGCAGGAAGGTGGTGGCTAGAGAAGGGGGCAGTTTGGGTTTTGGTGGAGGAAGGGGTCTTGGAAGAGGGTGAGAAGAAGGAGAATAAGAGGGTGAAGGAGAAGGAGAGGAGGAAGACAAGGAAGCAGATGGGGAAGAGGAAGTGATTAGGCTTGATGACGTGAAAAATTTGGGTGCATGTTAGTGATTAGACTTGACGATGTGAAACTCCGTCTGCCACATTATCACTTAACAGAATATGACTAATGGTAGGTACTACATTAAAACATAAAAAAAAAAAAAAATCAGGTATGTAATCTGAAAACGGGCCTATTTTCCAGGTCTGAAAAACATATTTAAACCTTATTTAATTTAATGTTGTGTTGGAATCTTTGATTTGATTATTCGAGGAAGTATTAGTTAATCACATAGTTAAAGAAGGAAAAGGCAATTTTTATTTGATTTATTTGTGTAATTATTACTTGAATTATTTAAGTTAAATTAAAATGCCTACCTACTAACTCAACAACTCAGACGTTTTCGACAACAACACATTTGTAATTATTTTGGACTTTCATACATAAATGAAAGCAAAGCAATAGAGGTTCTTTATGTTTAAGAAGGTACTATTGTAGTATTTTTTTTATAGTCGAAGACAATATTGTTGGACTATTTAATGCAAGTACAAACATGGAATATAAACTCGAGACCTTTTATTAAGTTAAAATAATCTCATATTAATTTATTTACACGTTCCATAATAATGTATAATTTTAGTATTAGTATTTAAATAAAGGATTATTTATGTTTAATTAACATACTATCTAATAACACACGTTGTTAAGTTAGTGAAGGAGGCTTGGAGGGGCATGGAATTTCAAGGATGGGATCATATGTTTTGAAAGAAAAAATAAAAGAGATAAAAAAAAGAAAGTTGAAGGTTGGAACAAAGATCATTTTGGCAATTTGGAAAAGAGATTTGGACATTCAAAGAGAGATAAATAGCCTTGACTTGAAAGGGGAAGATGACACACTAAGTGAGAGGAGTTGAAAAGGAGAAAGGATTTGCAAGAAGAATTTTGGAAAGTGAACAACTACAATGAATCTCTTATAAGGCAAAAGGCTTCTATGAAGTGGAACATGGAGGGGATTGTAACCCTAGATTTTTTTACGATGTTTTCAATTGGAGGAGGAAAAAGATATGCTTAGAGGTGTAAACATTGAAGGTACTTGGCTTGATGATCCTATAAGAGTGAAACAAGAAGCAAACAAGTTCTTTGAATTGAGATTTAGAGAAAATCAAAGGAGGAGGTCTAGGCTTGATGGAGTGCCTTTCAACCAAATCTCCAAGGATGATAACTCATTTTTGTTGGCTAAGTTTGGAGAATTGGAAATTAAAGAGGTGGTTTGGGATTGTGGTAATTTAAAATGCTTGGGATTAGATGAATTGAATTTCAAATTAATCAAGCAATTTTGGCATTTCTTCAAGGATGATGTGAATAGATTCTTAGATGAATTCCACCAACATGGAAGGCTTCTGAGAGGAACTAATGCTTCATTTTTTTTCTCTTATTCCCAAAATTGATGAGCCACAATTAGGTGATTTTAGACCTATTTCATCAGTTAGTTGCATTTACAAAATTTTAGCAAAAATTTTGGCTAATATAGGTTGGAAAAGTGCTCAATGATGTGATTTATAAAATAAACAAAGTTCTTTCTTAGGAGGGAGAAACTTGTTGCATAGTGTGGTATTGGAAAATGAGGTGATTGATGAAGCTAAAAATGTCTTGTGTTCAAAGTGGATTATGAAAAAACATATGATTCTATTTGTTGGAGCTTCTTGTTCTATATGCTTGAGAGATTAGGATTCAAAGAAAAGTGAATCATATGGATAAGGAGTTATTTGGCCACTAGTTCCGTATCAGTTCTTGTAAATGGTAGTCCATCAAATGAGTTTAATTTGCAAAGGGGTCTAAGGCAAGGAGATCCATTGGCTGATTTTTTTTTTTGTGGTAGTTGTGGAAGGCTTGAGTGGATTGATGAGAAGCAACCTCAAAGAAATTTTTATCTAGCTATTGTGTTGGAAAGAAACAAGTTGACGTTCATTTGTTGCAATATGCAGATGATACAATTTTTCTGGGAGAAGCATCACTATCAAATATGATGATCATCAAAAGTATGATGAGATGTTTTGAACTAGTATCTAGGTTTAAGGTGAATTTTAATAAGAGTTGCTTTGGGGCCTTGGGGCAGAAAGAAGTGAAAGCATAAAGGTTGCTAAATTGCTTAATTATAGACTAGTATCCTTGCTTTTCATATACTTGGGGATGCCAATTCGAGAAGGAAAAAACATGGAATTAGATAATTGCAAAGTTTAAAAACAAATTAGCACCATGGTAATTCAAAACTTTCTCCTTTGCTGATAGAATATGTTTGATAAACTCGATAGTATCTTCTTTTCATTTCTTTTTTAAAAGAACCATATTGTGTTTCTAAAAAGCTAATCTTTATACAAAGAAACTTTCTTTGGGGGCTGAGGAGGAGTAAAGGAAAGTTTTGGGAAGGTTGTGATCGAATTTGTTGTCCTAAAAGTCATGGGGCCCAGGTATTAAGAATGTTTCTTTCTTCAATGATGCATTACTAGCTAAATGGAGATGGAAACTTTTTGCACATGAGGAGAGCTTATGGGTGAGAGTGTTGGATTCATAATATGAGGGATGGAGAGGGTTGTTAAGAGGTAGTTTTGATAGTAAAACATTTATATTGTGGAGGGATTTATGTGTGTCTTGTGGAGGGGCTAGTGAGTCTAAGTGAGTAGATAAGAGAATTATGTGGCATGTTAGGGAGGTAGACCAGGCTCGATTTTGGCTAGATAATTGGGGGGGGTGAATTTACTTTTGCGAACAAATTTCCTAGACTATTTCTTATTTCTTTAAAACAAAATGAGAAGATTACCAATATGGGGATTTGGAGGGATGGCTCTTGGGGGTGGAATCTAGAGTGAAGGAGAGATATGTTTGAGTAGGAAAGACAACAATATTTGGAGCTTCAACAATGCTTGGCTGAAATACAACTCCAACTTGACAGAAAGGATGCATGGACGTGGAGTGAAGAAGCTTCGAGAATTTCTCAATTAAGTCGGCATACAAGGCGATTCATGAGGATGTTATAGGCTCACAAAATCTGGAGTTGATGCAATAAATATTGAGCCTTAACATACAACCAAAGGCTCAATTTTTAATTTGGAAGTTGATGTTAACTAAACAGCCAACAAGAGACAACCTAAAAGCAAAAAATATCTTGTCAAATGTTGAGGCTTGCCTCTGTTTGTTTTGTAAAAAAAGAGGAAAAATCATCAAGCCATTGTTTCTTTACGTGTGAAAAGGATCATAAAGTGTGGATGAGTTGTTGTGGATGGATTCAAGTGTCATCAGTTCTGCCAAGCACACCAGATCAACACTTTTGGCAACACTATCAGCATTTTAAAACTAAAAAGGAGAAGGATTTATAGTTGGTTGTTTGGTTTTCCATTATCTAGTGTATATGGAGACATTGAAATGATTGGCTCCATAATAGGGTATATTTTGATCACATAACTCTAATGCATAAAATTTCACACACTGCATGGACTTGGCTCAGGGTAAAAATAAAAACTTCATTTAGGTTGAAGATAGAATTTGAATTTGAAATATTGTTTTTCTTAGATGAGAACAGGTTGTTAAAATAGTCTAGATAAGAATAAGTTGAAATTATTGTTTCCTATTTTGAATTATTATTTTCTAATATTATGTTCAGGTTGTTAACATTACTTGTATAAATATACCTCATTTAATATGTGATGAATGAATGAGTGAATGAGTGAATGAATGATGAATTATTATTCCAATTTATGAATATCTGATTTTTGAAAATTTCTTTTTTCAATCAATGGTCACTAGACTTAGGTGCTTGCATTGTGGATAGAATTCAACAGGATTACATGTGTTGTTGGAGGGATCACTTGTTGGATTTTTCTGGAATTGGTGTTTTAGTTTTATTGGGACAATTGATGTTAGGGAGGCATTTAGATGAGGCTTTGTACTTGTTGGGGTAGATAGATGTCTTACCTACATTTGGGACCTAGTTAGTAAGTATTTTGATCTAAATGTAGGCCTAAATAGTATCTAACAAAGGGGTGGGTTCTTACTATTTTTATCATTTTATGTACTTGATTTCGTTACCACTGGAACCTATCTTAATATCATATTCAGTTTGCTGAAAAAAAATGACGGTAGTGATGATGCGATGATGATGATGATGATAAAGGAATATTGATAATGACAACAAGATAGTGATAGCTAGGGATGGTGACAAATGTTTGTGATGATTGTAGTGAAGATGATGATAATAATAGTGATGATAGTAGGGTGGTGATTACCATGATAATAATAATGATTGAAGTGATCATCAATAATGGTAACAATGATCATACTTATGATGATGTAACAATAACAACAATGGGAAAGGGTATGGGTGGGAAGAAGGAAGGAGAAAGAGAAAATGACCATCTTATCCCATTACTTTCTAACTTAACTCTTCTTTAAGAAACATATTACAATAGAACATGCAAAAAGACAATATACTCCAATAGAATAAATAAGTTATTCTTAAACAAATTTTAACTTTTTTCAAAAAATAAATGTATTTTGATTTTCCTTTTGTAACTCTCTTTAATCACTTTGAACAAAATGCTAATAGTTCTTTATAACAAAATGAATAAAATAAAATAATTAATACCTCTCTAAAATTTAATAAGCAACATGTATATATATAATTCCATGCGCCCAATAATTTTCAATAAACATCTATATGACCTATATAATCCACTACCTTAATAGTTATTTGCCAAGCTAAGTAACACATGCAAAAATTATGCAAAACTCTATAACATACCAAACAGCCTCGTAATAACGCAAATAAAATGTTTGTTGACTTGATTCTATTAAAACTGCTTATATACCCCCCCCCCCCAACAAAAAAAAAAACAACTTAGTAAAATTAAAGAAAAATATGTTTGACCAAAATAAGGAGGAAAAAATAACATTACAGTCAATTACGTACAAACGTCAGCGGTTAAATTTGTGGTCAACACTGGAATCCACACTTGACGCAAACATGAAGGGAACAAGTGAACATCACCTTCATAATTAATCCTAACCCGTGTTGTCACATAAGAGTACCAACATCTATAATAATGACTTTTACGTTAAGCACTTGATTCTCGTGCAAAAAGGAACTATTTTTATCTTTACCTATTTTTCCTCACACAGACACGCTGGTTGTTATAGTTGTTATACAAGTAATAGTGAATCAAAAGGTTCTTTCTGATTGTTCAAAAGTCCAAACTAATAAAGATATGTTTAATTTATAAGATTTGTTTCCTCTAAAATATAGATACGCTTTAGCAGATGATAGTGCATTTTGCTTTTCTTTAGTAGGGTCAAATCTTAATTATATATATATATATATATATATATATATATACATATATTAAAAGTAAACATTTTTTTGGGTTTCATTTATTCAACGTGTTAACTATCATATTAAAATTCTTTTTCTTTTCCTCACCTATTCAGGGATGTATAGAGTGTATTAAAGGGGAAGTTGTTTTTTTTTTACATAATTATTAAATATTTAAATTTTAATAAATAATTATTTTTCTTATATAGAACACATACAGAGTGTATTAAAGTGGGGGTCTTTTTCTTTTTACATAATTATTAAATATTTAACTTTTAATAAATAAATTTTTAGTAAATAATAAGTTGAACAAAAATATTTAATTTTATGTGTAAAACTAAAAATATGATCTACTATTAAAAAAATTAAGTAAATATTAACTTAAAAACTTATTTTTCTTATATATTTCTCTTTATAAGTATTTTTAATTTTAATTTTCTTTTTTTTCTCATATTTAAATCGCCCTAATGGAGGAGGCGAGGGGGCCAAGGACCTGCTGTTAATCAGGGTTAATATGTAATTCATTACATAAAGAAAAAGGTTCTGTGGGTAAAAAAAATCTACCTATGATGACATGATATATCTATTGAGTGATGTGATAAATTGTAGCCTTATGTAATGTTATAGTTGATTTGGTTAGTAAAATAGATAAAAACTAGTTGACTAGCTTCGTTTGATGACGAGTCAAAAGTTACTAAGTAGCTTGGGGAATGGATTTTCTTAATTGAGGTTGTCAGTTGGATTCTCTCGCACAAAAATCTCTACCATTAAATCTCCATGTCCTCTTTTTTATTATTTAAAATGTCTCTTATTTTTAATTAAAATCTAAGATTTTATTGGACCTAAATGTTACATGGGAGAATCTAAACCCATAATTTTCTATCTTACTTTATTTTCAATTTTGATGATTATTTTCTAAGTTTTACTTCATTTTACAGAAGTAACTTAACCTGCTGTGTTGGAATCTATTTCAACTCCATTTCATGATATTTCTATCCTATCTCTCCGTCATTCCGTCTTTCATGATTTCCAATTTTCAGTTGATTGTTGCTCTATTTCTCTAGTGTGTTCTAGGTTTGAACCATGTGCTTCGTTGTTTGCCTCTAATTTCGCTGTTGATCAAATCTATTTGGTGGATATATATTGTTTTTTCCTTTGTGTTTGACTAGGTAGATCCCCAAGAAATTGCTGCGAGACTAACACTCAAGCTCTATCACATTAGGAGGAGGCTCCCCTAATAATTATATCTAAGGTTTGAACTTGGTCCTCCTTCACAGTATGATTTACTTTTCTTTGTATTGGTGAAATTTTGTTCTTCTAAAGTACAAATTTCATAATGTAAGAAAATGGAAATTGTAAACGCTAATGAAAATATCAAATGAGTACATTTTTAAACATTTCATTTGGTTTTCTTGTTGGAAGGTCTTAGTAGTTAATTCGTTGTGTGGTTGATCTTCACAGCCACTAATTTGTTGGAATTAATGCATTTACTTACATATCTTATGAATATTCTAGAGAAGCCTACTTCTTGGATATTCTAGAAAATTCTATATTTTCCTATACTTGATGATTTTAGAGAATTCTATATTTCTCATGTACTTGATGATTCTAGAATATGATAGAAAATGAGCCACTATAGTAGAAGATTCTAGGTTCTCTATTTTCTAAATAAATCTAAATGCATCCATGGGCTAGTATAAATAGTTATGAGATCCTAGCATTTGTAACTATCAACAACAACTTCTAATCCTTTCTTCTAATACATTCTTGAGCTTTGCAGTAGCAACTCATTCCAAAAAAAAAAAATTCTCTACATCTCTTCCTCTCCTAAAAAATATTTCCTACAAAAATAATCCAACAGATTGGCATCAGGGCAGGTTCGATTTCCACCATGTCATTCTCAACACAATCTAGCGTTGGTTTTTCTACATCTTCTCTTCTATTCTTCGATGGTGAAGATTATGATTATTGGAAGATCAAGATGAAAACAGTCTTGAAGGTAGAAGGCTTATGGAATATTGTGGAGACGGGTTTTAAAGAACCGGGAGATGAAGATGGTCTTTCCGAAGACGAGAAGATGAAACTGGAGGTCATACGATGCAAGGATGCAAGTGCCTTGAACAAGATCTAAATGGGAGTCTCAAAATCAATCTTCATGAGGATTTCAAGGGCAGAGACATCCAAAGAAGCTTGGGAGTTCCTTGAAGGAGAATTTCACGGTGATGAAAAGGTACGAATTATTAATCTTCAAACTCTTAAACGAGATTTTCAGAATTTAAAAATGAATAATTCTGAAAATGTACAAGATTATCATGCTAGAGTAATGGAGATTGTTAATCAAATGAGAAACTATGGTGATAATATTACTGATCAACAAGTGGTAGAGAAGATGCTCAAAAGCTTGACAGATAAATATGAGTATGTTGTCACCGTGATTGAAGAAACAAATGATATTAGCACTCTTACGATTAAAGGATTGATGGGTTCTCTTCAAGCTCATGAGAAGAGAAGATTCAAGCAAGGAGAATAACCAAGCGAGAATGTTTTTCAATCCAAAGCCAAGGAGAAAGATCATAAATTTGTGAAGAAGGGAGAACACAAACAACAATTTCAAGGAAAGCAAGACCGATAGACAAAGAAGGAGTACTCAAATGAAAGAGGTACCAATTCTAAACCATCTTGCAAGATATGCAATAGAAATAATCACTCAACTGAAGATTGCTGGCATAAAGGAAAGCCTAAATGCAACTACTGCAATAAATTCAATCATATTAAGAAGAATTGCAGATTTAAAAATAAAAGTAAGGAGCAAGCTAATTTTTCTAAAGAAAAGGAAGAAGAAAATTTATTGTATGCATCCCTCTTAGCCACTCATGCTAAACATGACATATGGTACATTGATAGTGGGTGCACTAACCATATGTCTAGAAATGGAAAAGCTTTCCTAAATCTAGAGACAACAGTCAAATCTAAAGTAACTATGGGAAATGGAGCTGTTGTGGAGGCAAAAGGAAAAGGGACAATTGCAGTGGCTACAAAGAAGGGAGTCAAATACATCCATGATGTACTCTTAGTTCCTGACTTGGAACACAATTTATTAAGTGTTGGCCAGCTGATGGAGAAAGGCTATAATGTCATCTTCCAAGACAATCACTGCAGGATTTATGACTCCAAGAAGCCCAGGCATCCAATTGTTGAAGTAACAATGGAGAAAAATAGAAATTTCCCTCTGAAGCTACAATATCAAGCATTAAGAGCTGAAGCTGCTAATGACTCGTGGACTTGGCATAAAAGATTTTGCCATCTCAACTTCAACGGGCTAAAACTTCTCAAGCAAAAGAACATGGTGAATGGTCTTCCAGAAATTCAAAGCAACTTGAATCCATACGAAGCTTGTATAATGGGCAAGCAACATCCAGAGCCATTCCCCAAAGGAAGATCGAGGAGAGCTCGTGCACCATTGGAGCTTATTCACACCGACTTATGCGGACCTATGAAGACGCCTTCATTGGGGCAACAAAGGTACTTCTTACTCTTTATTGGTGATTATTCACAAATGACTTGGGTTTATTTTCTGAAAGAAAAATCAGATGTCTTGACAATCTTCAAGGCATTTAAAGCCCTTGTTGAGAAGCAAATTGATTGCAAAATAAAGAGGATAAGAAGTGACCGTGGAGGTGAATACACCTCACAAGAATTTGAAGAGTACTGCAAAAATGAAGGGATTCAAAAAGAACTCACAGCCAGTTCTATTCCTCAGCAAAATGGAGTTGTCGAAAGAAAGAACCGGACTATTGTGGAGATTGCTCGAGCTATACTAAAAGCGAAGGACTTGCAAAGAAGTTTTCGGTAGAAGCTGTTAATACGACAGTCTACATCTTACATAGATGCCCCACAAAAGCAGTGAAGAACATGACACCATATGAAGCATGGACCAGAAGAAAGCCATATGTAAGTCATTTAAGAATTTTTGGTTGCATTTGTTATGCTCATGTTCCTTCTTAAAAGAGGACTAAATTAGATGATAAAAGTGAGAAATGCATATTCATTGGATACAGTTCTGACGCGAAAGCATATAGCCTGTATAATGTTAATACTAACAAGTTGGTTGTTAGTAGAGATGTTATCTTCCATGAAAATGCAGTATGGGATTGGAAGAAAAACAAGTTGATGATATTCAAGTCACTTAATTGAGACTTCCACCCACAAATGAAGAAGAGCCAGAACAAGTGGGGGATCAAGACTCAAGTGATGATGGAGATTCTCCTCCATTGAGAACAAGAAGGCTAAGTGACATCTACGAAAATTGCAACTTCATGGTTGT
Source organism: Glycine tomentella (assembly GCA_007407185.1). Lineage (NCBI taxonomy): Eukaryota > Viridiplantae > Streptophyta > Magnoliopsida > Fabales > Fabaceae > Glycine > Glycine tomentella. The sequence continues at coordinate 41,217 of PYAF01006250.1, read as the reverse complement.
TGAGCCTTCAACATTTGAAGAAGCAACAAAATATGATGTTTGGAGACAAGCAATAAAGGAGGAAATACATATGATCGAGAAAAATGATACTTGGGAGTTGGCTGATCAACCACAAGGAAGGAAGATTGTTGGCCTGAAGTGGATCTACAAAAAAAAAAAAGTCAACCCAGACGGCAAAGTCCAGAAGCACAAAGTGAAACTTGTTGTAAAAGGGTTCACTCAAAAACTCGGGATTGATTTCTTTGAGACATTCTCTCCCGTCGCAAGGATGGAAACTATAAGAACCATAATTTCTCTTGTAGCGCAGAAGCAATGGAGAATCTACCAACTTGATGTCAAGTCAGCATTCCTGAATGGAAAGCTAGAAGAAGAAATCTATGTCGAGCAACCAAAAGGGTTTTTGGTGAAAGGGGGAGAAAACAAAGTCTACAGGCTGAAGAAAGCTCTTTATGGGCTAAAGCAAGCTCCAAGAGCTTGGTACAAGGAGATTGACAACTATTTCCTCAAAAATGGATTTTCTAAAAGTAAGAGCGAAGCCACATTATATGTGAAGAAAGATGAAGGTAATATCCTTATTTGCTCTCTCTATGTTGATGATTTGATCTTCACAGACAGCAATGGAAGAATGATGAAGAATTTCAAAAAAGATATGATGAAGACATATGAGATGACAGACTTAGGACTTCTACACTATTTCTTGGGCATTGAAGTTTCTCAAGGAGCTGAAGGAATACTCATCTCTCAACAAAAGTACACAAAAAGCATACTTGAGAAGTTCAACATGTCGAATTGCAATCCAGTATCCACACCCTTAGACACAAACGAGAAATTGAAGCTAAATGATGGAACGAAGAAAGTGGATAACACTTTCTACAAAAGCTTGGTTGGGAGTCTGATGTACTTAACCAATACAAGGTCGGACATCATGTTCGCTACAAGTCTACTCTCAAGATTTTCACACCAGCCAAGTCAGATACACTTTGGTGTTGCGAAGAAAGTGTTAAGTTACTTGCAAGGTACGCGAGATTATGGCATCTTCTACAAAGCCGGAGCAACTTCAAATTTAATTGCCTACTCGAATAGTGATCTTGGTGGATGTGTAGAAGACTCAAAGAGTACTACAGGCTATGCATTTATGTTCGGATCAAGCATATGTGCATGGATATCAAAGAAGCAAAAGACGGTATCCTTATCCACTGCAGAAGCGGAATACATTGCAACAGCAAAGACAACTTGTCAAGCTATGTGGATGCAAAGAATTATTGAAGATATTGGTGAACATCAACAAGGAGGAACTATCCTATTCTGCGATAACACCGCCACCATTGATATCGCCAAAAATCAAGTGAGTAATGAAAGGTTAAAGCACATTAAAATTAAGTACCATTTCATTCGGGAAGCTCACGAGAATGGATATATCAAATTAAACCATTGCAAGTCAGAAGACCAATTAGCAGATATCTTTACCAAGCCACTTCCAAGACAGAGATTCTGCAATCTACGAGAACGCATCGGAGTCATCAAGCAAATGCATTAAGGGGAAGTGTTGGAATTAATGCATTTACTTACATCTCTCATGAATATTCTAGAGAAGCCTACTTGTTGGATATTCTAGAGAATTCTATATTTTCCTATACTTGATGATTCTAGAGAACTCTATATTTCTCATGTACTTGATGATTCTAGATTATGATAGAAAATGAGCCACTAGAGTAGAAGATTCTAGGTTCTCTATTTTCTAAATAAATCTAGATGCATCCATGGACTAGTATAAATAGCCATGAGATCCTAGCATTTGTAACTATCAACAACAACATCAACAACAACTTTTAATCCTTTCTTCTAATACATTCTTGAGCTCTGCAATAACAACTCATTCCATAATAATAATTCTCTATACCTCTTCCTCTCCTAAAAAATATTTCCTACAAAAATAAGCCAACATAATTGACACTTGGTTGTTAGGCACAACAGCGACAATTGGTAAATGGTATCAAGATAATTATAACAAAATAGTTATAACATACAATCATGCATGACATTTTTTTTTTTTGGTGTAGGCTTCATTAATTTTATTTTTTTTTTTTATCGGGCTCTCCATAACATGACATTTATATTACTTGTTAATGTGGTGATACTATTCAGATACTTAGAATTTATCCTAATTCCAAGTCCTCATACATTACTTTCCAATTCTTTTCAAGTAAAGAAAAGTGTTAAGCACAAGCTTATTGAACTCGGTGGTCACTAGTGATTTAATGAGAAACTTAGGATCTACTAATTAATTTTTCAATGGCAAAGCTCTGGGGGGCAGCTACTGCTGTATATGTTGTTTGGCATTATGAGATTCGTAAATTATGGTTGGAATGCGATTTCAAAATTGTGGCAGAATTTTTCGCTTCTGGAATTAATGGAGTATCATCATCCTTATTGGTCCATTCTTAGTTCTATTTGGTTTTGGTGGGACAAGGAATAGGAGATTCGTGTTCATGTGTTTAGGAAAGCTAATACGATTACGAATTATTTAGCTTCTATGGTTTATTTTCAAGACATAGGTTTGCATCTTATTACCACAGCACCTCTTAGGTGTAGTCTTTTATTGACTAAAGATATAATGGGGCTTTCTTTGGCTCAATATTTCTTTGTAGTCTTTGAGAAATTAACCCTCTTTAATACTAAAAAGAAAAAAGGAAAAAAAAAAACATAGTTGTGATTTAAGCTAAGTCAAATAGAGTAAATTTTGGTAATGCTTAGCCAATGGATTGAACATATTTATAAACTTTTTTATACTATAACTAAAGTGATGGTAAATACTGCATTTCAGTGTTTCTAAACCATGAAAATTTAGGCGTTTAAAGATGATAAATATTGATAAATACCATCTCTCTAATTACACATTGGATTATGTAATTCTAACGATGTCTGAAAATTTAAGGTTGAAAACACTGGCATTATAAGAAGAGCCTAGATCATTCTTGTCCCTTATCCTTAATTTTGGGACTTGTACTAGTCTTCCAAAAAGTCTCAAATCGCTTAAGATTCAAAAATCAATGGTAGTTTATAAACACCCTCTCTCTTTAACCCATCAAAACACCTTTTAATGAGGAAAAAATCATTACGGACCATCAAATATCAAAGCATATAAATGAGGTGCCTCTAATGATATATAAGGATTTGAGATTGGAATATTAGAATATTCAAGAGGTATTAGTACCAGTATAAATAGTCATTAAAATGTATCAACAAATAAATTGTGGTCAACGTATTTAGGATCGATAAAATTATTATTGACAATTATAGTGAAAACACATGGTTAACTAATAATGACATTGTTATTAAGACATTGTTTTGATTTTTATATGAAAAGATACAAAAGATATACATACTACTTAAACCCGGCCTCTACTACGATCTTAACCTTTTTAAATTATCACATGATTTTATTTTATTGCGTAGTTTTGTGATCAATGTTAATTTTTGGTTGATTTATATGAATTGCGTTGTTCTTTTACGGCATAAAAATGTTAATCATGCACCTTCTAGTTTGTCAAAAATGTTGGTACAATTTAGTTAGTTTGATTAGTATTAATAAAATGTTACGATTAGTTACTTATTGGTTACTTTTATTTAAGCTATCTAGTTTATATGATCTAGGTTATGATATTTGTTAGAAAATAGGATAGATCAGTTTAACACCACAGATATCTCTACTCATGAGTAACGAGTCAATTATATTAGTGAATATATATAACATCACATTCAACCCAAAATTTGAAGGCATTAGAGTTAGAAATCCTTCTCACATATATATTAATCAACTTATTCATTCTTATTCAATGCATTAATTGAAATTTCACATCCACACTTGTACATTTTACTGATAAGTTTCTTTTATATAAAAATACATCATATTCTAAAAAAGTACTTATTATAGTAGTGATGGATCCAAAGCAACAATCTCTTAGAATCCTTTACGTATATATGAGAAGAAAAAAAATTAAAATTAAAAAGTATTAATAAAAAAATGTATAAGAAAAATAAATTTTTAAATTGATATTTTTTTTAGTTTTTAATAGTAAATCATATATTTAGCTTTACATAGAAATTAACAATTAATATTTTTGTTAAACTTATTTTTTAATAAATAATTATTGTTGAGAAGTTAGATATTTAAATAATTGTATAAAAAAAATGGCTTGCCTCTAATACACTTCTGCGTCCGTTCCCGTATTGGATCACCTTTTGTTAAGGTAAAAAAAAAAAACTCGAAATTTGCGACCACCGCGACCGAATCGAACCTACATGTGAAATAATGGAGTAAAGGGGCAATTAAAAGCGACAAAAGCAGCATCATTAAAAAAGATTTTGCAATGCATACAACCTCGTTATTCTATTTTTTGCTCTTAACGGAGGCAAGTGGAGATCGCACTATTGCCGTTGCCAGGGACGTAGGAATCGACTTTTAAAAGGCAGGGGACCCGTGAAAGATGGCCATGTAATTCAAGCAAACCATAAATTTGTCGAACTTGCAACAAAATCACATATTTTATGGGCCCATCACTTTTATATCTTCAGACTTCAACTCAGCATCATCCAAGGAAGACCACCAGTAAATTGTATAATAACAAAAATAATAATATACATTTTTTATATAAAATAAGTTTTAAAATATAATTTTCTATTTTACAAACCATATGATATTTTAAGAAAAATAATCTTATTTGTGAGAGATAAGATTATTATATATTTTTATTCACATCGGAAAACACCAAGGAAAGAGGACGGAGAGCTCTATCTCAAAGTCAACATTAACGTTTCTTCTTAGTTCTGCCTAACCATAAACCTGAGGAGAGCCATGTAGTTCACCCTTATTTATGTGTGGTGCTCCTCGACATCGTCGTCCACATGTCACAATATTATTGGTCCATTTTTGTCATGATATCGTGCATTCTTAGTCTTGTCCCTTCGTACATGGTATAGGGTGCGTGATTGTGCACCCTGACATGTCAAACCGCGACGATCCTCTGATCTTATCGCCACATCTGTAACGTACGACCCTATACTATAGCTTCCATTGTTTCACCTTCTCGGTCAAGATGGAAGTCGGGCATCGCTTTTTCTACCCGGTAGTGTTATGTCTAGTCAACCATTCATTTGGCTCTTTTGGCATGGGACCTTACAGCATAGACACATAAGAACTTGTCACCCTTTTTGCTTAGGAAAATTTTACCAGGATACTCTTCTTGAACAATGTACAACCCCTCAAGCATTGAACCTTGTGGCACAAATGCTTAATGGTGAGTCATCCTTGTCTCCCGAGTCAGCATCTCTAGGATATTTATCATGGTCAGTATACAACCCTTCAAGCATTAAGCCTTGTGGCGTAAATGTTTAAGGGTGAGTTGTTCTTGATTGACAAAACGTCATGTCGCTTTAATTGGGTCGCCTCACGATTCGTGTTGTTTCACAATTTGTGTTGACGGCAGGGCGTGTTGCCTCGTTTTGTTGCGTTTGTGGGAAAATGATGATTGGTATTAGTCTTTTTGATTTGTCTTTCCTAACTGTTAGATTGATTCATTGCAACTGATCAAGACCGTCAATTTTCTTCCAAGATGGGCCTACAATGTTTGGCTCAAGTCCTTTTTTTCCTCTATAAAAAGGTGGTTGTTGTCGTGTCTTCCCTTCATTACATTGTCCCATTCTTTTCCAGAAGTTTCTAGCAGAAGAGTGTCAATTCAAACTTCATTTTTACCAAGCTTTATATGGGGAGGATGAAGAAATTCGTGATAGGTATTGTTCTCTCACCATTCTTTGTTGTCATTTTACTTTTATTTGTGTTTCTGTGGTGCCTTGGTCATGGTTGCTAGCATTGTGTTTAAGTTCCTTGGGATTTTGGTTGAGTGTTTTGGTAGATCTTCTTTTTCTTTCCTTCGTTGTTGTTCCCTATGTTGAGTGAGAATGCGGTGGTTAGTTGTCACCTAAATTAGAGTGTCTTTTTCCAAAGATGATGGTGACAACCAGCATATTTGTTCAAGTGAAGGCACCCAACATGCCTCGTCCTCTTCTGATGTCAACATTTTGTTTTCGATTTCTGAATTAGACTCCATGGAAGATCCTAATGGGTTAGACATGGGTTTCGTTAGTTAGTTTGGGGAAGGCGATCGAAAATGTCGATGAGGGGGATGCCTCTGAAAGGTCTAATGACGGTGAGGTGGTTTCGATATTAATAAAGAGGGTGCCTTGTCAATAATATACTTTAACAAAGTTCAAGATGTGTCTAATGAAGAAGCGGGTCTGAGGGTAATGGGATAGAAGATGTCTAGGGGACCAAGGAGGATGTCCCTGTTGATGCTGAGTATAGTTGGATAGACAAGAGAGCCTTATGTACCCAATCCATATATATGAATGCCAATATGGTAAGCATGTCGAAAAAAGCCGTGTGTAGGGTAGGTGGTAACAATTTGGTTGAAATGGAGACATGTAGTGCAAATGAAAGGATTTGTGAGTCACCTTCAGTAGGAGTGGGTGAGTTTACTCATATGTATGAACTTCTTGTTAGGAAATTTGGTGTTGTGTTTCCCTTGTCCAACTTCCAATGCTCTGTTTTGTGCACTACTAATTGTGCACCTTCTCAACCTCATCCTAACGAATGGGCATTTGTGTGGGTGTTGTTCACTTATAGTATGGGAAGAGCTACCACTAGGTTGTTTTCTTCTAAGAAAGGTTGACCAAAGCGAATGGTATGTCAGCTCAGTTCATCTTTCCCTATGTTATTTCAAAGTTCCTCCAACTGTTGTCTCAAGGCTTCTTCCCTATCTTGGTGCTTTATTGTGAGTCTCCTAGTTGTGTTGTCGTTGGGCCTCAATTTGTTTCTACAAATCCTCCATCGCTTTAAGTAACAGTTGTAAGAGTGGATTGTCATTAGCGACACTAATGGTTGCTCCGTCGTCAAATTGGTTGGCTCCTCCCTTTGACTCGTTTCCATTCCTCATGCTCACCATGGTGGTTTTTCACGACGAATGGAAACTAGGTTGGAAAATAAAGGTTTGCTCTTTGGCCTAGTGTAGACATGGCAAACAAACCCATACCCACAAGTATTGCTCTACCCTCACCCTGACTTTGACAGGTAATCCCCGCTCTAACCTGGCATAGGAACGAGTATATGTAATACCCGACTTTTTAAAATGAAGATGTGGATGAGTATGGGTATGTGCCTACCCGTCCTGTACCTGTACCTGTTCTCGTACCCGACATATATAATTATTAAAACCTTATTTTATTCAATTTTCTTAGCTTTGTTCATTTAAAAAAAATAATTTTAGCTTCGTTGAATTTTTTAAAATTATTTTTTAAAACTTGGTTCTTGAATAAATAATATATTTAGCTTTGTTTAATTTTTTTAAAATTTATTTTTGCCAAAATAATAGTTTCTTTTGATCATAAGACGGGTATAAGTATACCTGATACCCAACAGGAACAAGAATAGGGAAAAAAATTTCCATATCCATGAGGGATGGGACGAATATAGGGATAGTTTTGAGAAGCAAGGACGGGGAACCACATACCTGTCCTTACCCCACCTTATTGTGATGTCAAGCCTAGTGGTCCTAAGTCCTTGGACAGGTAATGGGGATCGTAAGGAAGAGTTTTCCCGAACACCCCACAGTGGGCGTAATGTTCACGTCAAAGAACAACTGGGAGAGAGGGCGGAGGGCTCTAGTTCAAAGCCAAGATCAATGTCTCCCCCTAGCTTTGTCTAACCATGAACTTGAGGGGAGGCATGCATGTCACCCCTATTTATATATAAAGCTCTCTCACATCGTCGTCTGCATGTCATGGTCTTATTGGTCCCTTTTTGCCACATTACTATGTGTTCTTAGTCCCGTCCCCTTTAATCTGTACATGGTACATGATGCATGATTGTTCGCCTTTGACATGTTAGATCGTGGTGATCATCTAATCTTACCGCCATGTCTCTAACGGACCATCCAATATTGTATCTTCCATCATTTCACCTTCTCGCCCCAGATGGAAGTCGGGTGTCGCTTGTTCTACCCAGTAATGTTATGGCGAGTCGGCCATTCATTTGGCTCTTTCAGCATGGGACCTTGAAGCGTAGACACAGAAGAACTAGTCTCCCTTTTTGCTTAGGTCGATTTTACTAGGATACTCATTCCAGACAGTGTACAACCCCTCAAGCATTGAACCTTGTGGTGCAAATGCTTAAGGGTGAGTCATCCTTATCTCTCGAATCGAAGTAGCCAGGATACGATGTACAACCTCTTAAGCATTAAGCCTTGTGGCGTAAATGCTTAAATGTGAGTCGTCCTTGTCTCCCGAGTTGGCATCTTTAGGATATTCATCCCAATCAATGTACAGTTTTTATCTTTAAGAATCGATAATGTAGTTTATAATAATTCATGTATCTTGTTGAACTAACTGAATTAGACCGATCTCTTGATAAATAAAATTATTATGCAAGAAAAAACTAATTCTCTTAATATTTGACGCAATTGCATATTCACAATTTAAATAAACTTGACAGAATTTACTTTTATGTAAAATAAAAAATTTATGTACTAAAAAAGCTAAATTTACTTTTTTGTTAGCATAGTTTTATTATATGTATGATATCAAGTTTAGAAAATCGACCAAAATATTAGTATTCCTTTAGGAATAAATTAGATTACTTTTATACACTGTTTATAATAGTTTTTAAAACCTCGTTTTTCTCTTTACTTTTTTTTTATCACATTACTCTCTCACATTTTATCGCTTAATTATTAAAGAAATTAGTGGAAAAAATACAAACTACGCCTTCCATTGATCAATAAATTAGAGGATAAAGAATTATGAGCCGACCAAACTGCATGTTAGGAAATGGTGTGAAATTGACTTCGTAAGTATGCTAAGCAAGACATTCATTTGATACTTTTCAACACGGGATTCAACCCATTTCATATATATTACTGGTATCATTTTAGTTTAGCTGGCATGGATTTCCATAGAACGAGAAAGTTGTTATCAACTTATTATGGTAGCTTGCTTTGTTTTCAATATATAATTCAATAATTTGTTTTGTTTTGGAGAAAATCAATACTAAGGTAATATTAATGTTAGAAGTTAAAACTTTTCATTATATTGTTGATTAAAATTTATTCTGATCGTGAAATTTATAATCTTATTTATACTTAAAAAAAGTAATTCTACATAAACAAATAATTCTTCTTAACTAGTTATTTTGTTAAAAAGTAACCTTTCATATCATAAACTTTATTTTTTAATTTTCAATATTACTTTAAAATTATGTATATATATATATATATATATATATATAAATCATAATTTTATTTCTTATTTAAAGAACACAAAGTTCCTATTTCTATGCGTGTTTTTTAGAGGAGAAAAACACCGATTGTAATTATAAATTTTAAAAATGGTTATTATTTGTTTTAATATTAAGTTCATCACACTTGTATTTTAAAAAAATAGCATTAACTCATTTAAAAAAGAAAATCTATTAAGTATATCCTCTTCAAATTGGTAACAGGAAAAGGCAGTCCAAAAAGGAGGTGGTGAAAATAAGAAATTATTATATACTTCGAATCTTTTATATATCTGTAGTCATGGCCATTCTTCATTTGATATGTACCCTAGTTTTTTAATTTAATAAAAAAATTAATAAAATCAATTAAATATTACATAGAGATTGAGTAGAAATATAGAGATCCCTAAATCATGAAATAATTTCTCCTCGAAAACGTAGGGTTAATTGACTAAGAAAACTGTAATCCATATCACTGGGTCAATCACACAGGAGTGGTTCATGAAATTTCATTTTCAAATAACTAAGCCACGCAAATCTTAAACAATTGAACGGGGACAACTATTTTACACGGCCATTTTGTCCTCTCTTATTGTGTGTTCCAAAGCTCGACAGCCGACGGCATAACCTTGTCTGGTATAAGGTCAACTTTAAATTTGACTATCTTTTTTTGCATGATTAACGTGGTTCAAATAGTGATGATGAATATCTTTTGTTCTAAATCTAGTCATAATATATACGTACCCTACATGATATATGATGAGCAGTAGTTTTATGTTGAATGACCAAAAAAGGCTGCTTACATTTTTGTCTTACTGTAAAAAAAGGCTGCAAGATAATTCTTTAGACAAAATTTAAACTCAACATGTACCTTAATTAGTGTTTTGTGTTATTCTCTCTAATATCTTATTTTGAACAATCCTTAATTTAATGTCAATTAATCATTTTATTGTATTTAATTGTTGTACTAACATAACTATTCTTTGTAAGACACACACACACATATATATATATATATATATATATATATATATATCTTTATCAAGAGTAATTGGTTGTGGAGAAAAGAAAAAGAGAGTAAATATTTAATTTAAAGTAAATAGAAAAGGATGAAAGATCTATATTATTTTTTAAAATTTTTTTGATTTAACCGTAACTTTTTCCCTTTAAACCAAATCAGTCATAAGTTTGGGATTGCAGGGAATTTGACCAGTCCACGTCTAGAGAGAGAGGATCATTTAATTTCCACGATCCACAATCGGTGCCTGATTTTGTGTTTCACACGTGTTGCTTGATCTACAATACTACGAATATATGGCTTTTATTGTTATGAATATGACTTTTGTCTTTTAACGTTGAAGACGAGTCTATCTTAATTCTAAAAGAATAGTATGAGAGAAAAATAGTATGAGAGAAAATTTACAAAATATAATAAGAATAAAGAAATTAAAAAAAAAACACACACATTTCATTTTTTATTTATTGTTGAACTGTTTCACTCAAATTTTCATCAACCAAATAGAACTCGTAGCATTCACCACACCAAAGATTCAAAGCTCATCCAAATTAACCACAGAAAAGCATAATAATAATATCACAGTCAAATACCATAAACCAAAGGAAAATAAATACATGGGATATTAAATAAATCAATAAGCACTCAATTCAATCGAAACAAGCCAAACCACTAAGTTCATCTATGGAAGAAAGAAGAACAAGAAAATAAAAATAAATAAATAAAAACTTACCGGAAGGATGCTTGAGTATGATAATGCTTCTTTGGCCGTGGAACTTGAGAGAGACAGAGAATTAAAGTGTGAATTCTTAAAGAGAAAGAAAGGAATGGGAAGGGTTTAAATAGTTTGGAGAAGAATGTGAGAAAAAGCGAGCATTTTAGGAGACATGGTATCATTAGGCAATAGGCACGGAATTCTTTTAGCGGGGTGTGCCTAGAGGGAATTTGTTCTACCTTTTTATTCTTTTCCAAAAGTCTAAGAATTTTATTTTATTTATTGTTGCAACACAAACGCACGGTTATGGTTTAAAATGAATGTTCCCACTTACGCGGTTTATTCTCCAATTTCTAGGGGGCGTGTAATAATATAAATGTAGATGAATCCGTTTAAGGGCACCACTCTTGAGCTTTATAGATGAGATGGCGCGGTATTAGTTTGATTTAATTAGAGATTTTGAGATAAGTTTTAGATATAAATTTTAAAAAAATTATATTTGTATTGTCTCAGTCGTTCGCCTACATCCTTAGAACTTGATGTAACACCCCGTATGCATCCGGTGTATTAACAATTACTTAATCAGATTTGCGCAATAACTAATTTGAAAACCAATTAAGCAAAAACAATGGAAGCGTTTTCCTTTCAAAACCATATTTCTTGATTCATTATGTATGGTACGTAACCTCAAATAAATATACGGGTTCCAATACACTATAGCCAGCCTCAACGATCCAACTAACATAAGGAGCGGCAGATACATCATAATATCTATACAGATATATCAGGAGAAACATAAACCACATATCTCAATATGGGTATGACATATATACATCATCTCAATCACTAATGTGGTGATACAAAAGAATAGGTATCCATTGTCATGATCTCACAGATCACATCCTCACACGAGGGCATACAAAACATGTAGTGTCAACATAACATAAACAGAGTCCACAACATGTGTACACACACATCTTCTCTCGCAGGAGTACAAAATACATCAAAACAAAAGTAAAGAGTCACGAAGCTCTCATCACACTGCCAAGCAGCTACAAAGAATCTGTCTCTACTGGGACCTCCCACCCTGAGACCTATCATCTTTGCCAGATGAATCACCTGCAAAATATAATCCCCACACGGGGTGAAATACAATCTCAGTAAGCTCAGGGCTCTTGGAGGCTTTTCCTCCCCCCTGACTCACTTCCATGATACACAACATCAAAGGCATCACAAACATACGGCCACCTGGCCCTCACAACAATACATAGCCATCATCTAGCTCTAATGTATATCCGCGGTACTACGCCCGCCACAAGATGCATCATCATCAGCATCTGGGACTCTCAGTCCCCAGTGTGAGACCGGAACTCACACCCGTGCCATCCCATCGGGAGCTACCCCTTTACACATGGATGCACGTATATGGCACCTCCGAGAATAGGCTTCAACTGCGACGGGACCACCTATCTCTTAGTCTTAAGGGATCATCATCACCCTTTACGTGAGCAAACCAAACTAGGACTCCTAGGGAGGTCCATATCTATCTAACTGGCCAGAAGATCTATTCAACAGGTAACCATACATACAAAGCATAGAATCATACATACATATTATCATAAGGAAACTGTAACAACCAATTCAATGCACATGCATCATGTATGCAACCATCACTCCCTCAGAGTATGTGGATCACAGGCAGTGAGAAACATTCCCCAAGAGCAAAGAGCTTACCTGGCAACGTAGTGCTCTGCTGTTTAATCCTAGAATGGTGGTCTACACCACTGACACCATCGGTGTCACGCCCTATACAAAGGCACACAGGCAAAATCAATAATCACCCTAACCTTACAAGGCATTAAGTACATAATAACGGTTCTCAACTGTTAGAGTGAAAAGAAACGCTATTCCTTTCCATAAAAACCTAATTCGTCTTCTATCTTAAGGTTATCAGAACTAACTGCCTAATAATCAACTCACAGACCCTCAGCAGGATCTATCTCGGCCTAACCAAGGCACTAGAGTCTCCCAAAGACTCTGCACCAACCAATATAAAGAATTCCACACTGTACAGGCCAAAACTCAACGATTAACAACGTGGCTTAGACGGTTACTTCTACACAGTTTCACCGTTTATATAGCCTCCCAAGCACATAAAGGACAAGTATCAAGGCTCATACATGTTCTACATTTACCAAAATAACCAGCATTCTTCCTACACATGCATTACTCAGAGCCAAAATCCAACGTCCATAAAAATCATATTTCAAGGCTAATCCTTCATCACAACAACCTGCTGAGCATACTTTTCTAAAGGACCAAGCCTAATTCCAGCTCTAACTCACATTGGTCACTATTCACCTCAAGAACAATTTCACAAATCAAACGGTAAAACTTGAGTTTCTTACCTCTAAACAGTCAAGGAATGCTAGAGGATCACTTCTCCAAGCGTGGGTGTCCGTAAATCGCCTCCTTTCCCCGCCAAACTCAAGTTTAGAGAAATTCCCTAGAGAAAAGAATCTCTCCGTTTGATGTTTTTAGGGAAAAGTGATGAAGGATTCTAGCTCATAGAGTGATTCCTTAAAAGTTTCATGCTGGGTGTGAAGTGTTTTGGTCAATGGTTGAGTGGTATGGAGCTTCCCAAGCTCAACAATGGAGGAATGGCGCAAGGAAGAAGAAGAAAAGGGTTTTTGGGCCAGAAATTGCGAAAATGGCCTTTTATAGAGGTCCTGTCCGCGTTCCCACGCTAATAGCGCCATTCTGGTGCTATTCGTGCCAAATTCTCAAGTCTGGACGTTTTCCTGGCGCTACCCGCGCCAGATATTCGAGAAAAATAAACTTCAGGTGCATTCTGGCGCTAACCGCGCCAAATCTGGCACTAATCGCGCCAGAAATTCGAGAAGAAAGCCCTTCTGGTGCAATCTCACGCTAACAACACCACTCCCCACGCTAACGGCGCCAGCAACTGGCCGGCGCTAAATCCGTCACAAAATTCGTCCCTAATTCCATCGCTAACGCTTTTTGTGAGGAAATATAGTAAATTTAATTTAATTAATTTTTTTCCATGGTTATTATACTTGAAGTCTCATTATGCTCACAAACTAGAGACTAGAGGACTGTGTACCACTTTGATCTTTTGCCGGCCTCCTCAAGACTTCAAGCCCTCATTATGCTTATCCACTCAACACTAGAGGACCGTGTACTAATCTAGTTATTCGTCGACCGTTTCAAGACTTCTACCATGTGCCCATTGTCAATCGACTCTAGTTGTCTGTCGATCGTCTCAAAACTTCAAGCTTCATCGTACTTATGCACTCAAGGCTGGAGGATTGTGTACTACTCCGGTCGTCCATCGATCTTCTTAGGACTTCAAGTCTCACCGTGCTCATGCACTCAAGGCTATCAGATTTTGTATTGCTCTGGTCGTCTGCCAACTGTCTCATGATTTCTCCCATATGCCAATTGTCAATTGGTTACTAATCAACACCACATTAGAAACATTACACCATTTATGTAACTCCCTTTGAAGCTATAACGATCACCCACAAATGTAATTAAAAGGTTCACATATTAGCAATGAATGGGGAGTGAAAGGCAGGGATGATTGTTACTGTAACGCCTCTCTTTGCTTGATTGATTTTAAATGAAATTCTGTGACCATTTTGTATTAGAATGATTTTAGTTGTAAATTTTTTTTTCAAAAAAGTTTCTTTTCTTCTTTGCTTTAAGTTTGTGATTGATTTGTAACATAAACGATTCGCCCTCACCACGGTACAATTATAATAAATAAATACAGTCCATGATACAGTCCTAAATATAGTGTCCAAAATAATATACATACTTTCTAACACA
>PYAF01006250.1:6797-16897 GCA_007407185.1 Glycine tomentella | reverse complement strand
GAAATTTCTTCAAGGTGGTGGGGTTTCTTTTCCTACTTGATTCAAGCTTTAAAAGGAAAGATGAAAGTGATATGAGGGAGAGGATTCACGTGAATGGGGTAGGAGGAATGCCTTGAGAATGGTTTGCACTTAAGGTCCCCCTTCTCCCTTTATATAGTGTTTAGAAAATAATTTAATATTCAAGGACATTTTTGCCCTTCCTAACTTAATTACCTTCATTTAGTTCCATTCTAACTAAATTACCTTCATTTAGTTTCATCCTTAACTAAGTTCATTATGATTCCTTTACTTTATTAAAAAAAAATCTTCAAGATTCATTATGTTGCTTACAAGTGTCATTACACTTGTCTTCATCATAATCGTTCCTTTACAAGTGTCCACTTACTTGGCATTTCTTGAAGTTTCTTCCATGACTTGTCCAATTCATGAAGATTCTCCTATCTTCTACATGGTTCATGTGAAGGCTAGATAAATGGAGAGAGATCTTTGCTTCATTTTCATGTTGCTTGTATCCAGGCCATACAAGTGTCCTACCACTTGTATTCATCATGGAGCTTGCCTTTACAAGTGGTTTTCATGAAACTTCTCCTCCTTTCCACACCATTCCACGTGATCTTCAAGCTTAAGGGGAAAGGAAGACAATTTTTGCTTCTTTGAATGCTACATGTGTCATTTTTGATGATGAATAAAAATCTAATTCCAATTATAGTTTTCCATATGGCATTTTCTTATAGAAAGTCAAGTTTGATTTGAATTCTCCTATCTAAAGATAATATTAAATGATAGAATTCTAGAGATTCCCAGAAATTGATTTTAATGACAATTTAAATTGCTCACAAGCTATCTATACAAAGTATTGCATAAACCTTATATACTAGACTGCTTTTATCTAAATTTTGATTGGTCCATACTACTTCTGACCATCAAAATTAATAAAATATTTGATTAAATAGGTCTATCATTCTACAATTAAAAGAAAATCCCATAGATTTTATTTATCATTTTTTCATATTTTTTTGATGCTTGAATTCTCATGAATAAAGTTTCAAAGTAATCACCGTATAAAATTCATAGAAATTCTATTTTGAGGCTTTCTGTCACAAAATATTTTGATACTTAGTCAGCTAAGTGTATTTTATAATTTCATCTAGTTTCTACAAAATTTCTAAAGATATTTGGGCATTTCTGGCCTAAGGGCATTTTGGTAATTTTGCCATTCATCTTTGGGGTATTTTTGTCATTTCCAAAATGTCCAAGGGTATTTTTGTAATTTCTAATTTAACCAAAAATATCCAAGTATTATCACACTTCCACAATTCAATTATAATTATAAATTCAAGATATAATTTTGAGGATGTTACAAATCTCCTTCTCTCTCTAGGGATATTTAGACAGTGTCACTACACCCCATGTACATACACAACATACATTCATCTCAATGACATCATCAACACAACATCATCTCAGCTCAATGTCATCAGCATCACAAGCAATCATATTCCATATATATATATATATATATATATATATAAACTCATGCTTGAGATTCGCATTCCCCATATCTTCAGGAAACATAAATCACATATAATAATTCATAATATAACTAGACTGATATTTTAGGGAAAGTTCTAAATCAAAGAGAAGAACTATAGTATACAAATAAAACTCTTAGCCAATTTAAAATTTAATAAAAGAAGTAATAAAGAGGACATATATAAATTTTTGGGCAAAGTCTCCTCTATAAGACTTTTCCCAAAAATTCCAATCAATACAACAACAACATCATTCACAGTTATATTCATGAAGAATAAATATTTAATCCACTTAGCATGTCTCTTGTTGAGTTTGTCTTGACTTTTCAAATATTTAAGAGACTAATGATCACTATGGATCACAAATTCTTTAGGTAAAAGATAATGTTGCCAAGTTTGCAATACTCTAAAAAGTGCAAACAACTCTTTATCATAAGTGGAATAGTTTAAACATGCACCTTCAATTTCTCACTAAAATAAGAAATAGGATGTTTATCTTGAATCAAAACCCCCCAATGCCTACATTAGATGCATCACATTCCAATTCAAAAGAAACATTAAAATTAGACAATACAAGAATAGGTGCATGAGACAATTTATCCTTCAATGTTTGGAAAGCAATTTCATGTTCTTGCTTCCAAGAGAAGCTCGCCATTTTCTTTATTAACTCATTCAAAGGAGAAACAATGATATTAAATTCCTTGACAAATCTCCTATAAAAGCTTGCTAAACCATGAAAGCTTATAACATCCTTCACATACTTTGGAATTGGCCACTCCATGATGGCTTTCACCTTCTCTTGATCCACTTGGACTCCTTGAGCACCTACTACAAAACTTAGAAACACAACTTGTGAAGTGTAAAAAGAACATTTATCACTTGCTCCATACAAGGTTTCCTTCCTAAGCACCTCAAAGACACTTTTAACATGAATCAAATGATCATTTAAATTGGCACTATAAACAAGAATGTCATCAAAATACACTACCACAAACTTGCCTATAAAATGTCTAAGCACATGATTCATAAGCCTCATAAAGGTACTAGGTGCATTAGTCAAACTAAAAGGCACAACTAACCATCCATAAAGTCCAAGTTTAATTTTGAAAGCCGTTTTCCATTCATCCCCTTCCCTCATCCTTATTTGATGATAACCACTCTTAAGATCAATTTTAGAGAAAATAGTAGAACCATGCAATTCATCTAAAAGATCATTAAGTCTAGGGATAAGATGTCTATACCTTATGGTGATGTTGTTTATCGCCCTACAATTAGTGCACATTCTCCATGTTCCCTCCTTCTTAGGTACAAGAATAATTGGCATGGCACAAGGACTAATGCTCTCACGAATCCACCCTTTGTCAAGTAGCTTTTCCACTTGTGTTTGTATCTCTTTTTCTTTCATGGGTGAAGTCTTATATGCTGGCCTATTAGGGAGTGAACAACCTAGAATCAAATCAATTTGGGGCTCCATGCCTCTTAAAGGAGGCAAGCCATTAGAAATTTCTTTTGGGAAAATATCTTCATATTCCTCCATAGGATGGTGGAATAATTTTGGGCAATTTTTCTCCTTCCTTTTCAACATGTAAACAAAGAGAGTTAGGAACCATATAATAAAGAGGTTGTTTTGATAATAACACTCTCTTGATTTCCTTTTCACTCAAGAACAAACTCTCTTTGGTCTTATGATATTTTTTTGCTCTCATTTTCGTTCTCTTTTCTTGTCTTCTCACTAGTTTTTGTCTTGGATAGCTCACTATTCTTTGCCTTTTTCTGTGCTATCAAGTGTAGTATTTTTTTCAGCTCTTGAATTCTCTTTTCTTTCATTCTCACTTGATCTTTATACACTTGTCTAGGAGTCAAAGGCCTTAAAATAATTTTTTTTCCTAAATGCTCAAACTCAAAAGTGTTCTCCATGCCATTGTGTATAACTTTTCTATCATATTGCTAAGGCCTTCCAAGAAGAATATGTTCCTGTAACACCCTGAAATTTCAATAACTGAAAAAAGATGTTTTATGTATTTGTTGTGTTAGTTGATTGTTTGATAAGCTTGGATTAGTTGATTGATTGTGTAGGTTAACCTTGTGAAATTGCTTGGTGTGAATGTCAAGTTATGTGAACTTTGTTTGATTTATTTTTGTAATGCGAGAATGATAATTTAACCCATAACCTGCTTCGATAAAACTACCATCCTGGATTAGTTCACCGTTGGATCGTCCTTAAATTTGGAAAACAGCTTGAAAACCCTCTTTACATATTTTGACCGCTAGGATCTTCAAGATGGTGATTTTTCGATGTCGTGCTGAGCCCAATTCCAAGATATTTCCAGACAGAGCTGAAATTGTGATGAGCGAGGAAAAGGGAGCGTTGAGCTAGACTGTCGGGTTATAAATACGTCCAACAAAGCTGAAAACATAATTTTCTCTCTCCTTCTCTCTCTAAGCTCTCCCAAAAGCCCTAGAATCTCTCTTTCTACCACCTACGATCACCATCAACCACCACGGGCCGCCGTTGCTTGCCATGAGACCACGGAACAGAAAAGAACCTCGTAATCGGAGCGAAATCTTCGAAACTCCTCTCGAAGTTTCGGTAGAGAATGGAGCTCCCAATCCTTCTTTCTTGGTTCCCTTAAGGTAATCTTGGTTTCCTTTGTCTTCTTGTAACTAGTTTAAGTTTTTCTTAGTGTCTCTTTTTTTTGGGTACCGTTGTTGGGAGTTTTACCACTTCCTTTGAAAACCCTTTGAAAATAAGATGTTGTAAAAGTCTCATTTTTATGAAATTGATGTCAGTTCTGTGATCCTTGTTGAACCCCGATCACATTGGTGTGATTGGAATTTTAAAATGATGTCTTTTGATGTAAACTCCCAAAACACCATTTAGCCCCTTTTTGATTTGAGTGCGTATTTGACCCCAAATGTTAATAGTGATCTTACCTTGGAAATCTATACTAAGTTGTCTTCGATTTGGTATATAGAGCTCCGCGTTTGGACGAAAATCCACATATTTGAAGGATTTTGAAACAATAACGCGAGATTTTAACAGGAGAACTCCTAGTTAGGTAAGGGGAGTTTATTATGTTGGTAGTAATTTAGATACCATAGTTGGGGGCTAGGGATTCCAACTATGAGGATAACTGCCTATCCCTACTGTGTGCTGATTTTTCGAGAAAAACTATGTTTTTAACTAATGGGATGCGACATATTTATGTTTAATGTGTGTTTATATCCGTGTGTGCTCATTTTCAAAGTAAATGATGTTTTTAACTAATGGGATGCGGTGTATTTATTACCGATGTTGTAGATGATAGTGAAATTGAGATATCATGGAAATGATTGATGAAGTTTATGTGGTTTGTAATGATTAAAATGACAATGCTTATGTGGTTAGTGATGTTTGAATGAAACAATGTTGATATGGATGTTTGGGTTGATGATGTTGAAATGAGATGAATGTAATATGTATGATGATGTGATGTGGATGTTGAAAAGAATATGAATATCTCACACTTAACCAAGAGGGGGGGAAGGTGTGTAACACCCTAAAATTTCAATAACTGCAAATATACGTTATATGAATTATTCTTGATGTAAGTATTAGATTATGAGAAATTTGGCTGGTCTATATTTGAATTAATTGGGTGAAATATCAATTAGAGACATTAAGGAAATGTTTGAAGAGAAATG
Source organism: Glycine tomentella (assembly GCA_007407185.1). Lineage (NCBI taxonomy): Eukaryota > Viridiplantae > Streptophyta > Magnoliopsida > Fabales > Fabaceae > Glycine > Glycine tomentella. The sequence goes on along the minus strand of PYAF01006250.1, from coordinate 11,681 downwards.
ACCATGTTACCCTTTCCTTAAATCAGAAATTACATAAATGTCCTTAAGGTGAAAATGACGATAATGTTCTTGGATATTTTTAAAAATTACAAAAATGCCCCTAGATATTTTAGTGAGATATTATAAGATGAAAATTATATAAATGCCCTTGGATATTTTAGAAATGACAAGAATACCCTTAGATATTTTGGCTAGATATTTTATGGTGAAAATGACAATTATGCCCCTAGGGTGAATGATGAATTTACCATAATGCCCATCAGGCCAGAAATGACCAGATATCCTTAGAGATTTTGTGAGAACCTGATGAAATTACAGAATACTTTTGACTGACAGAATATCAAAATAGCTTGTGACAAGAAACTCTAGAATATAATTTCTATGAATTTTATAAGGTGATAACTTTGAAACATCAATCAAAAGAATTCAAGCATTGGAAAAATAATAAATAGAATCTATCGAATTTTCTCTAAATTGTGGGATGTCCAGATTTATTTAATAAAATGGTTTAGTAATTTTGATGATCAAAAGTAGTACAGACTAATCAGAATTAAAGTAAGAGCAGTCTTGTATGTAAGGTTTGTGTAGCACTCTGTATAGACTACTTGTGAGTTATCTATACTGTAATTGAAGTCAGTTTCTGAAAATCTCTAAAGTTCTATTATTTAATATTATCCTTAGGTAGAAGAGTTCGAATTGAACTTTGCTTCTTTGGTAGAAAAATTCAAGTTGAACTTTACTTCCTCTTAAGGAATGCCTTGTGTGAAGTCATGTTGGAATTGAATTCTTCTTCCTCATAAAAGGTGACATGTGGATACAAGGAGAATCATATAATTTTCTTCTCTTTAAAAAAATATCTTAAGATTCATAAATTAAAATGATAAGATACAATCATGAAGGCTTAAGAAATATCTAGCCACTTGTAACTCACTATTAATATAGGAATGAGAAAGCTATCATATATGTGCACAAAATGAGAAGCAAAATCTTCTCTTGTTCCCTTGATGAATCACGTGAAGCTTGGTGTAGAAGGGAGGATAAAGTTCTTGAATAACCACTTGGAAAGGCAAGCTTTATGATGAAGACAAGTGTTAAGACACTTGTAAGACACATGGTGAACTTAGAAGATTTTTCTCCCTTTTTCCTCTAGCATTCATGTGAAGAAGCAAGAAGCATGGAGAAGCTTCATGATATGCCAAGTAAGTGGACACTTGGAAGGAAGAAAAGAAGGAAGCTTTAAGATTAGGACAAGTGGTGGGACACTTGTAAAAAATCAATACAAGTGTAGGGACACTTGTAAAGGAATCATCATGACTTAGAGATTTTTGTAAATATTCAATTATTTTTCACCTACAATATAAAGGGAGGAGGAGGAGAAACCTAAGTGCAAGCCAATTTCAAGACCATCCCTTTCTACAATCTCACGTGAAACTCTCTCCTCACGCCACCTTCATTTCATTTCATCCTTCCCTTATTAAAGCCTAAATCAAATAGAAAAGACCCCACCACCATAGAAAGAATCATGTATAGAAAGAGCTAGCAAGGAGGAAGAATTTGACAAGCTTTATAGGAAGAAACAAGGTATGTATAGGGGAGTTTATGCTAAATATAGTTTAAGTGTTACTTTGTTTAAGTATGTATGGGGAAGCTTTATGATAAAGATAGTTTAAGTGTTGTTTTGTTTGAATAAGTGTTTGAATGTTCATGTGTTGTTGAGTGTTTTCATGAAGTTCATATGTTGCTAAAAGTTTCTAAGAATTTCTCTAAGTTCCATGTGTTGTTGAGTGTTTCTATAAATGTCCATGAAGTTCATGTGTTGTTGATTATTCCTATAAATCTCTGTATCTGTACATGAATATAAAGTTGTGTTCTATACTTTTTGTTGAATTTCTGAGTAAAGTATATGAGACAGAATATGAAGATTGATGCTTAAAATGAATATGAGATGATAAAAAAATACATGAAAGTGAATCAGTCTTATATGTCTCATATGCATATGCTCGACGGGGGTTAGTACGCGTTATTACCTCGAGAGGAGGTGTGTCAGATAGTTATAGTGAGTACGAGCGTTCAGATAAGAGAGGTCTGAGCTGGGGGGTGCTTCGGTAGTGGGGAACTCACGTCACCCATGATGATCACATGTAGTATGGGTGACCTTACTGGCACCACTGAGACACTTTGACTGATCGTGCAAGTTCTGGACCATTGGACTGGGGCTATCTTGACTATTGGTACCAATTATTGAAAGAGTTTTAAGAGAATCATGTATCATGATAAGAGTCTAAGAGAATCATGAATCTTTGAGGATGTTGTTATGAAAATCTGCATATTGAATATATTATGTTGCTTAAATTATGTTTATCATAAACTTACCCTGTGCTTTGTGTCTGTGGTTGACACCTGCCATGACCTCAATTTTATTCGGGCGAGCAGATGAATAGCAAAGAGAGACTATTAGCTGTATACAAGAAGAGGATTTTGTTTGAAGATGTGTTATTTGAAGATGATATGCTTGAAGATGTATTCTTTTGTGATAGAAGGTTTTAGTTATTTGTAATATGTAATAGAATTGATACCAGTATATATTTTATTGTACATCAGATTTATAAAAATCAATCAGTGAGGAAAAATCTTTTGTAATCTTATTATATGTTACTTCAGAATTATGAATATTACTCAGTAATGAAAAAAATTGTGGTTTAGCATTTTTAAGTAAATCGAAAAGAATTTTTCATTAAAAATCAATAATAACAAGATCGTAAGTTGAGGTGTTACAGGGTGAATTGGTTAAACCTTCGTAAATTAAAAATTTCTTTAATCAAAATCAGAGTTCCTAGGATCTTTATCGCTTTTCAAAGCCAAGAAACCTTATTCAATCAAGTAGCTTAGCCCCAAGGAATTCAATGGATCAAAACTGACTTTTTTGGTCAAGCAATTTAATCAAAAACACAATGAATATAATGAGTTAAGGGATAAAGAAGCAAGACACAATCAGATTTATACTGGTTCACTTCAACACTAGATGCTACATCCAGTTTTCTTCTAACCAACACTAGGTTAGAGTTCCACTATTATAATTTTCAGTTCTTACAATCAATTACAATGTCTCCCTTTATCAACCCTAGATAAAGAATATAAATCTAAAAACCTATTACATTCTAAGAGACAAGAACCTGAGAACACTACTCAGTTCTTCCACCCATAGAACCCCTTCTCTAGTTTCAAGCAGGAACCCAATTACAATAGCCAAATTACAAAGAAAATCCATAACGAAAATTACAATCAGATTAAGGAGAGAAACAACCTGATGATCCAATGTATGCAATGCAAAATTATGTTACCAGATCAGGTTGAATGAATATAAATCGAATAACGCACCTTTCCTTAATCTTGAAATGGTTTTCAAGCTCCAAGAATGAGTTAAACACACATGATCAAAGCACAATGGAGCAAGACACAATTAAACCCTTAGAAATCACTTTAGAATGCTCACAAGAATGTTTAGGCTCAGAAAATACGTGTGGGTAATGTTCCACAAAGAAAAGCAGCTGAGCATCAATCCTATTTATAACAGCTTTTTGTAACTAACTGCCTGTAATCAATTAAACGCGCCAAGTAATCGATTAAAAAGCTCATGTAATCGATTAAATAAACCATGTAATCGATTAAAGAGTTCAACATGGTTTCTGGGCATGAGCAACGAGCAAAATAATCGATTATTCCGTCCTGTAATTGATTAAGACAAGAGACTCAGAATGACAAAATACACGGTGTAATCGATTACAAGAATGTGGTAATCGATTAAACAAGGAGTCTCTAAAAGATGAATGAACTATTGAAAGTTGCTGTCCCTAGCAACGGAAAGAATTCCAAGACTTAAGCAGATTTAACAATCAAACACAAACCATATGCTACAATCCTAGAATTATCATGATATGTATGATCAATTTAGTCAAAGCCTCCATGATACCTTTAATGCTGTCAAAATAAGAAAGTACTTGAGTATCCCTCACAGATATGTGTTTAATCACTCATTCACTCAAGTGTATAAGGTTATAGTTACCCTCTTACTCAACATAATCATAGCATTACCATAGGCTTGAAAATATTCTCAATAATTGCAAATATGACTTGATCAAAAGGTCTTTTAGGTTTGTAACGTGGCTAGGCTAAGGGTAGGAATCGTTTGGAAAAGTAGCTCAATGAAGAGACTAGGTCCAGTTCCTTAAGTCCAGACCTTGTGTGGTCTTCCAAGCTCTTTGTCTTCCTTTTTCAAACCTGGTACTTTTATTCAAACTTTTTATTCTAAAAGTAAAAGAAACAGAATGCTAACTTTCTTTTTGAATTTTTTTGGATTTTCTATTTTTTTTAAGCATAAAGAATAAAGAACATATTTATAACTGGAACATAGCATAATAAACTACTGCAGCCTATCAAATTTTCAGATGATGAACTCATGATTGTTCAATTCTCTTCTTCTCATTCAATTGATTTCTATTATTTTCCTTCATTCCTTGGTGACTAATACCTTGCTGTCATGGACTTATCTCACCTTCTCTAGCCTCGGAGGGTTTAGTCATATGGATATGGCTTGATTCGGGTAATTGAAATGAAAGGCTTAGGCTCAAAATTCAGGTGCAAAGGAAAAATAACTTAAGGTAGTCAATTTGGCCCTGGTTTCCAAAAAAAAAATTGTGCCTTAATCATCTCAAGTCACACCTGCATCCAGAGAAACAATTCAAGTTCTAGAATACCATGAAAAATGGAGTCTCTCGGAAGAAAATTTACCGTGTTTGGCTCAAACCTTACAGGTGTTGTACTCAAGTCAATCTCAATCAACTGCATATCAAGTGTCATTTCAACTTTCAACATGAGTTTCAAATA
>PYAF01006249.1:107560-122323 GCA_007407185.1 Glycine tomentella | reverse complement strand
GTCAAATATAACACATGTCAAAGCAGGAGGAAACCATCTCCTGAATGGGAGGAAACCATCTCCCAGTGTGAGGCCGGAACTCACACCTGTGTCATCCCACCGGACGCTACCCTTAACGGGGATGAACACATATGGCACCTCCGAGAATAGCAGGAAACCATCTGAACTATTCCCTTGGCCTAGGGGATCAACATTACCCTTCCGCATTGCGTTTGATTAACGCGTATGGCGCGCTTATGATATTGTTAATGATAACACGTCCGGCCGGGGTGTTACATACATAGAGAACATTTCTAATCTTGGTTTTAAAGTTGTCTCCTATATTGCCTTTTCCTATTATCTTGACTTTATTATTGTCTTCATAAGTGACAAATCCTCCATCCTTCAAAGTCAAATTTGTAAGCATGGACATGTCACCTGTCATGTGTCTAGAGCATCTACTGTCTAAGTACCATAATGATGATTTTGCTCTAAGACACACCTGCAACAATCAAATTAAGTGCAAAGAAAGGTACCCAATTAAGGTTGGGTCCATAGGGGTTAGTTATTTTCTTCTTTTTCTTTGGAACCCAAATACAGTCTCCATTAGGCACATAGAACCTTCTAGCATAACACTTATGAGAAGTGTGGCCTTCCTTTATGCAGTAATGACAAATAACAAATTTTTATATTCTTTCAAAATGAGTCAATTTGGTGTACTTTTTTTTTTTAAATACCTCTTTGATTAATCTGTTTTGGAGGTACAAACTTGGTTTTTCCAAAAGGTTTTGTTTGATGTTTGTAACTCAAACTAGATTTATTTCCAACATACTTTTGTACACTTAACATTTTGTAACACCCCGTAGGCCTCCGGTGCGTCATCATTAACAATATCAGATTAGCGTCTCATTAACATTAATTAACACTCAGCGGAAGCATAGAATCGTTTTTCTTGATTCATTATGTATGGAATAACATAAATTAAAGCAAGTATTCATATAAAACACATAAAACACGCCCCTGATGATCCAGTTTCTCATACATAATCATAAACAGATAAATAGACAGGCACAATATACTAAGGAGGAAATTCATCTCATTAATAGTTCTGTACATACATATACATAAGAGTTTTCTCACCACACCATGGCAATACAAAAGAATAACTGCCCTCGCCGAGGGTTTACAGAACTATACAACCCATATCCAGGGTATAAAACATAAACAACACAAAACTGAGCATCCAAGCTCCATCTGCTGCTTTCAGCCAAGCAGAAATGTCTCTACTCGGGCCTCCTGCCCTGAGACTGCTCTCTTCTGTCCGAAGAGTCACCTGAAATCACAAATCCCCACACGGGGTAAGATACATATCTCAGTAAGCTCAGGGTGCTTGGGAAATCATCCCCACCCTGGCCCACCATTCACAATACAAACATCAGCTAGCACACACATCAAAACTATTCCACATCTATGGCAGAGAATCCCTCAATGTCGTTCCACATGGCAGAGAATCCCTCAATGCCGTTCAACATGGCAGAGAATCCCTCAATGCCGTTCCACATGGCAGAGAATCCCTCAATGCCCTGGGCAGAGAACCCTCGATGCCTTCAATACATGGCAGAGAACCCTCAATGCCTTTCACAGTTCATAGCATAACCAGGCACAAATGCACACAGAGTAATATAAGTATGCAACAACCAATGCATGCATTATGAATATGACAATCACTCCCCCGGAGTGTGGTGTGCAACCAAGTGGGAATCATTTCCCAGGGACTCAGAACTTACCTGGCAAAGTATCACTCTGAAGTTCTTTCCCTGGTCTGTGGCTCCCGCCACCAACAGTTTCAATATCACGCCCTAAACAAGGCATATACTAATATCAAAACCATTTAACAGGCATTCAATCACAGGACATATCGTATCAGAAATCCCCTATCCTAGGGTTCAATCAATCTCAGCCCACACTAGGCTTCTCACAGACCACACAAGGTCCATCAAAGCTGACATCAGAGCAATTTAGTCACCACAGACTCAATGTACAGCACATGCCTGAGTTATGGCTCACCATAGCCCATAAATCAATATATCACTGGAACGGCCTAAACCTCAACCAAGGCACCGTTCAATTAGCCTCTCAGGCTCAATACAAACTCAATCAAGGCTCATGCATGTCCAGAGAAGAACCAGTGACTCATTCCACAGTCACACATGCATATCACAGAGCCAAGATTCAAAGTTCACCAAATCAAAAACTGAAAGCTAATCCTTCATCACTAGACAGTTCTAAACAAGTTTCCATACAGGACCCTGGGCTAATTCTAGCCCTAGCTCAGTATGGGTTACAATATCCAGAAAACCTCCAAATTCAAAATCACCCGGAGAAACTTGAGTTTCTTACCTCAGTGGCGACCAGAAAGACCTCAGGACAGCTTCCTCAAGCTCTGGTGTCCTTTCCAAGCCGTGGGTCTCTGCCAAACTCAAGTTCTCTGAGCTTTCTCCGAAGAAGAGGATTTCTACTCCAAAAGGGATTTTCTAAGGAAAAGGATGAAGGATTATAGCTTTCTAATCGCTTCTCTCAAGTTTATAGGTCATAGGGAGGTGTTTAGGCCAACATATAAGGTCCTAGGAAGCTTGGGCTCACCTTCAATGGAGGCTGGGGCATGGAGGAAGAAGAAAACTGATTTTCTTCTTCTGAAAACGTGATTTACCCTTAAATACTCAGCCTGCCTGAGCTCTGCCGTGGATCGCGCCACCTCTGGCGCTAACCGCGCCACCATGGCGGTGTTCGTGGCGCCACCAGTGCCACTCCCACGCCCCCAGCTCCAACTTCCAGAACCTGTGGCGCTACCCACGCCACACTGGCGCCATCCGCGCCATCCTCCCCTGACTTATGGTGTCATCCGTGCCACACCTGGCGCTGGTCGCGTGAAAATCCAGTGAAACTTGGTTTTCCAGACCACTTTCCGCGCCATCTGCGCGTCCATGGCGCGACTAGCGTGGGCTGGAAAACACCTGGCGCCCCTCGCGCCAGATTTACGCCCTTGGCGTGGAATTCCAGTGGGTCTGGCGCCATCAGCGCCAGCCCTGGCGCTACCCGCGCCACACCCTTAACAGGGTTTTCTTCCAAAGATCCCTGGCGCTACCAGCGCGAGATCTGGCGCCAACCACGCCATGTTGAGGGTCCTTACACATTTCATTTAAACTGCATTTTCCTCTTTAAAGTCTTTTCAAAAGATCAACCAAATAAGAATTTTCAGAAAGTAATAACATATACTTTTCACCTTGACTCTTTTTGAAATCATCAAACTCTTTTTGTAAAGCTTTGCATTTATCTACATTTGAAGAGGAAGAAGCACACACACACACACACCCCCAAGCTTTGTAGCTTGAAATGAGTTTCTCATTCTCTTCTTTCAACTTACAAAGTCCAACTTGTTGTGTCTAACGACCCTCCTCGCCACTACAATATCACTACATCTAATCATGCCATTTCAAATTTTAATGAAAACTCCATTAATTTGATTATGAAAATGGTGGTAAATTTTTTGCAATAATACACTTATCATACAACACAACAAATACATAAATGAATACATATGGAAGTATATTTAAAACATTACATATTAGTCACCTTGTTAGGACATAATTTAGTTGTATTTACAAGTATTTACGCCTGGAATGTACATGTCCAGCAAAAAGAAAATCAAGAGACCAACTAAGAAAGAGTTGACTATCAAAAACAACTCTTTTCCAAAAAGAATTTTAACGTCATCACGTCAGTTTGATGGCTCCAACAAAATGAATCTCCCTCAAGAGTCACCTAATGTTACTCATCTGCTCATACGAACGAAGGTTCGTGATCATCACAGGTATCAACCACATGGTACAAATAAATGTAAGGGTGAGTTTATTATACATAAACAATAATTAGAATGGAAACAACAATAACAATCACAAACATTCTTAATAATCTATCAGTTCCATACACACTCAACAAATCAATCATCCAATTCATTTCACAAACCAAACAACCTTAATCGGAATGAAGCATGCTCCTGATTTCACTCTTACCATGTGATGGAGGTATATTGCAAGCTAAAGACCTAGAAGGAAAGCTTGAAGAACTTCCTTTGGTGAGCCTTAAAGGACCCATGACAAGAGCTAGAATTCAAGTCCTTTAAGACCACATCAAAACTAACTTGTATCTTTTAGACAAGCATGAAGAAGCACACCAACTCAGTGCAAACACAAAAGAAGTCCTGTCTATTTTAATAGATTACCATCTGTCTGTAATAGATTATGAAGACACTTTGTAAAATAGTGTCTGTCTGTTATAATCGATTACCAGATAGATGTAATCGATTACATAAGCATCAGAATATGTAAAAACTTTGTTTTAATAGATTAAAAGGATGAATTAATCGATTACTTCAGAATAAAAATTGCACTGCACATGTTGGATCAACCAAAAGTCACTTTAGGAGAAGCTTGCACTTCAAGCTTCATTTGGGCTTCATTTCAATTTGCATTTTCCTTATATTTAGTGGTATTTGATGTGTAATTTCGTGGCCTATATAAGTTGGTCCAAAACTGATGTAACTAACTTGGTTTTTCATTGAATGCAATTTTGAAAATTGTGTGAGAGTTTCTCTCTTGTTCTTGTGCAAGAACCTCTTAGGTCTTATCAATGGCTTCTCAATGCTATTGTGGCGATTCTTACTAGGCTTATTGGAAAGCTTTTCCATGGTGCCATCCATTCTTCATCCCTTACCTTTTCAACCTTCCATTGCTGAAAATTAAAAGCTTACAAACAACCCCATGTCCATGTAAAAACTGGATAACTTTGTGTTCTTGAAAGAATCTTGAAGTTTGGGTTTCACTGCAAGGTAGATATGGAAAACTTAATGTCTAATGGTTTTAGACATTACATCACCATGCAATGTTGATGGAGGTCCATGGCAAGCTAAAGGTCTAGAAGGAGAGCTTGAAACACTTCCTTTGGTGAGCTTTAAAGGACCAATGACAAGAACTAGGACTCAAGCACTTCAAGACCACATCCAAGCCAACTTGGACAAGCATGAAGAAGCATACCATCTTGGAAAAGACACAAAATAGTCTATGGTAATCGATTACTAGCTATTTGTAATTGATTAGCAAGACACTTTGTAAAACAGTGTCTATGGTAATCGATTACTAGCTATTTGTAATTGATTACCAAGACACTTTGTAAAACAGTGTCTGTCTGTTTTAATCGATTACAATATAGCTGTAATCGATTACCAGTATTTCAATTTCACACAGAAACCAGACTTGTCTGTTTTAATCGATTACGAGACATCTGTAACCAATTACATGAGCCTGAAAATTGTAAATAACTCTGCTTTAATCGATTACAAGTGCAAATTAATTGATTATTTCAGCGTTGAAACTGCACTACGTATGTTGAGCAGCCAAGAGTCAATTTAGGGAAGCTTCCACTTCAAGCTTCATTTGAAATTCATTTCAATTTGCATTTTCCTTACATTTAGTGACATTTAGCTTGTAATTTCGTGGCTTTATAAGGTGCCAAAACTGAATGTAACTAACTTTGGTTCATTAATATAATTTTGAAAATTGTTATGAGAGTTTCTCTCTTGTTCTTTTTTAAGAACTTCTTGAGTCTTATCAATGGCTTCTCAATGCTATTATGGTGATTCTTCCTAGGCTTATTGGAAAGCTTTTCCATGGTGTCCTCCATTGTCATCCCTAACCTCTCTTCCATCTTCCATTGCTGAATTAAAAAGCTTAAAACAACCCCAAATTCTTGTGAAAGTGCAAAAGTTAGAGTTCTTAAGGTTTGCTTGAAGATTGGGTTTCATTACAAGGTATATTTGGGAACCTAATGTCTAATGGTTGTAGACATTACATCATGTGGTATCAGAGCCTAATCCTTGTGGAATTCTTCTTCAAGTTCAGTTTTAAAAGTTCTTCAAAGGTAAAAAAAACTACACCAAATCCAAAAACGAAAATTCATTTCAATTTCTTGTTTCTTGTTATTTTCATTTGATTCTTGGTAGTGTGGGCTTGTTGTGTGTTCCATCACATAACTCTTGTGTTTCCTTCAAGTTTCATATGATTTCATTTGTTCATGTTCTTCATGTGTTCTTGTTATTTTTCTAATTTTCTGGTCTTGATTCTTGTCAATTCTTGTTTGTAGTGTTTTTGTGTGGTGTGGCCACTTGTTTTGATTCTAATTTCATGCCTAAACTGAATTGAGTTGTTAGAAACAAATTTTACAATAGTCATACATCAAAATTTTTGTGATTCATCAATTTTCTTAAGAAATTTTGAACTTGTGCAAAAGAAAAACAAAAGCTTACAAAAAAAATTTGTGAAAGAAACAATCAAAAGCAAAAGAAAAATACATCAAGTGGTATCAAATTGGTACAGCCAATGACATTATTGATTGGTGGCTGAAAAAGTGAAAGAAAAACAGAATTTAGAAGCAAAGCAAAGTTACAAAAGCTACAAGTTCAAATTTCCTTTGAACTTGTATGACATGCAAACTTGGTGAAAATTGGCTTCTAGCAATTGAATTTACTTAGCATAACCTCCTTGTGTAGTTTGGTACAACCCATAGTATTCCTTGAGTTGTCTCAATAAATTCCATTTGAGTTGTGCTATTCTAAAAAAAAATGTTGCTTGTCTTTTAAAATTTCCAAGGTTTTGTCTTAGAGTTTTCTTGTTCTTGGACTTTTGAGTCTAGCCTAAAATCATTTCCTATTTCACTATAGTAAAGAAGCTTGATTTAATTAGAAGTTTTGCTTAAGAACTATAGAGAGGAATAAGAGTGGAAAAAGGCAAGGAGAATATTATAGAAAAAGCCTAGAAAGTGTTCAAACAAGAGTGAGAATGGTAAACACTTATAGAGGGGTGAGAATTTTATTATATACTTGTGTTTTTGCTAACCATTTCTTTTGAAGGATGAGCTAAATAGGAGATAAGGCCTTGTCACCTAGGACCACTAGGTTGATGGAAGCCATGACAAAACAAATGGAGAACTTGCAAACCAAAATGGATGCAAGATTTGAGGAGTTACAAAAGAAGACTCAAAGAAGGAGTAGTCCAAATGTTAGTGTGGATGGAGAGGCTCACAGTAGTAGGAGGGTGAGTGAGTATGCTTCCTCTCATGGAAGAAATTATTATGATGAGAGGAGTGAGAGGGAGGATATGAGAGAAAATAGGAGATACAATCTTAGGAGGGAAAATAGAAATGAGAAGGATTGGAGGCTGAGGAAAGAAAAAAGAGAAGGGAGGAATGGAGGATTAGGTGGAGTGAAAATAAAAATTCCTTGGCAATAATGATCCCGATAAGTACTTTGAGTAGAAGCTGAAAGTAGAACAAATTTTCTCGTGCCAACAATTTGATGAAGAAAAAAAAGTTACTCTAGTAACTCCAGAATTTGGTGGCTATGCTTTGATATGGTGGAACCAAATTCAAATGGATATAGGGATAGGGAGGAGGCAAAGAGTAAATTCTTGGGATGACTTGAAGGCATGCTTGAGAGGAAGATTTGTCCCCACTTACTACGCAAGGGAAGTCCACAACAAGCTTCAAAGACATTTCCAAGGCTACAAGAGTGTTGATGACTACTACAAGGAAATGGAATTGATGATGATAAGGACTGAAATTGTGGAGAGCCAATAAGCAACAATGGCTAGATTCATTCATCGCTTGAATAGAGAAATTCAAGATGTGGAGTTACACTCATATGCAACAATTGAGGAGCTAGTCCACAAAGCTCAAAGGGTGGAACAACAAATAAAAAGGAGAAAAACTTCCTTTTCCAAGACCAATAGGGCTGCAACTTCTAGTTGGATAGACAAACCTAAAAGGGAGGTTTCTCATGTGAAAAATAAGGAAGAAAGGGTGGGAGCCCAAGCAAAAAAATTGTGGATCCAACTGATAAAAGATCAAGCAATATCAAATATTTTAAGTGCCTTGGTAAGGGTTACATTGCTTCCCAATGTCCCAACAAGAGAACTATGATTTTGCTTGAAGATGGAGGCATAAGGAGTGAGTCTTCAAGTGGCTCAAATAGTTCTTCAAGTGAAGAAGAAAAAGAACTCACACTAGTGGAAGCCGAAGAGGGTGTTATCTTAATGGTAAGGAGAATGTTGAGCAATTTTTGACTAGAAATAAAGGAGACTCAAAGAGAAAATATTTTTCACACAAGGTGTTTAGTTGAAAAGAAAGTGTGCTCACTTATCATTGATGGAGGGAGTTGCACCAATGTTGCTAGCACAAGACTTGTGGAGAAATTACACTTGCCAACCACAAAATATCCAAGGCCATACAAGCTACAATGACTTAGTGAAAGTGGAGAAGTAGTGGTAAATTCTCAAGTGGTCATTCATATTTCTATTAATGCTTATAGTGATAATGGTCTTTGTGATATTGTACCTATGGAGGCTGGTCATATCCATCTTGGTAGGCCATGGCAATATGATAGGAAATTAATACACAATGGCATGGAGAACACTTTTGAGTTTGAGCACCTAGGCAAGAAAATTATTTTAAGACCTTTGACTCCTAGACAAGTGTGTGAGGATCAAATAAAGATGAAAGAAAAGAGAATTGAGGAGTTACAAAAATATTGCACCAAAAAAAGAGAAGAAAAGTGAACTGCTAAAGAGAAAAACTAGTGAGAAGAAAAAAAAAGAGAAAGAAAGTAAGAGCAAAAAAAATTCATGAGATTAAAAAAATCTTGTTCTTGAGTGAAAAACAAATCAAGAGAGTGTTATTGGCACAACAACCTCTTTATTTTATGTGTCCTAACTCTCTTTGTTTACATGTTGAAAAAGAAGGTGACAAATTGCCAAAAGCTATGCAATCTCTTTTGGAGGAATATCGTGATGTTTTTCCAAAAGAAGTGCCTAATGGCTTGCCTCCTTTGAGAGGCATAGAGCACCAAATTGACTTGATTCCAGGTTTTTCACTTCCAAATAGGCTAGCATATAAAACTTCCCCCATGGAAGCAAAGAAGATCCAAACACAAGTGGAAACGCTACTCGAAAAAGGGTTGATCTGGGAGATCATGAGCCCTTGTGCTATGCCTATTATTCTTGTGCCTAAGAAGGAGGGACCTTGGAGAATGTGCACGGATTGTAGGGCAATCAACAACATCACCATAAGGTATAGACATCTCATCCCTAGACTTAATGATCTTTTAGATGAATTGCATGGTGCTACTATTTTCTTTAAAATTGATATTAAGAGTGGGTATCATCAAATAAGGATCAGGGAAGGGGATGAATGGAAAACGGCTTTCAAAATGAAATTTGGGCTTTATGAATGGTTAATTATGCTAAGGAAGGAAACATTGTATGGAGAAATTGATAAATTTTATTTTTGCACTTCACAAGTAGTGTTTCTTGGTTTTGTAGTAGGTGCTCAAGGAGTCTAAGTGGAACAAGAGAAAGTGAAAGCCATCTTGGAGTGGCCAACTATAAAAGGTGTGAAGGATGTGAGAAGATTTCTTGTTTTGTCTAGCTTTTATAGGAGATTTGTGAAGGACTTTAGTACCATTGCTTCTCCTTTGAATGAATTGATTAGGAAACCGTGAGCTTTTCTTAGAAGCAAGCACTACTACAGGCGGGGGAAATGATGACAGTTCTAGAACCCAAACGACGATGGTTCTAGAACCGTCTTTGTTGCGGGTGTCGATGTAAGTTAGCACTTTCGACGATGGTTCTGAAAACCATCTTTGTAAATTTTTTTAATTTTTTTAATTTTTTTAAAATAGATACAAAGACAGTTCTCGCAAAAACCGTCTTTGTTTGTGTACTTTCAAAGACGGTTTTTCAGTAACCGTCTTTGTTTCTCTGCATTTTTTTTTTGTGAATGAGGATAAGAAGACGGTTATCAAAAAATCGTCTTTGTAGGCCACCATTCAAAGATGGTTTTCACCAAAACCGTCTTATTTTTGATTCATTTTAATTTTTTTAATTTAAAAGTAAGGATAAGAAGATGGTTATCAGAAAACCGTCTTTGTAGGCCACCATTCAAAGACGGTTTTCACCAAAACTGTCTTTGTTTTGATTCATTTTAATTTTTTTTAATTTAAAAGTAAGGATAAGAAGACGGTTATCAGAAAATCGTCTTTGTAGGCCACCATTCAAAGACGGTTTTCACCAAAACCGTCTTTGTTTTGCTTCATTTTAATTTTTTTTAATTTAAAAGAAAGGATAAGAAGACGGTTATCCTAAAATCATCTTTGTAGGCCACCATTCAAAGACGGTTTTTACCAAACCGTCTTTGTTTTGCTTCATTTTAATTTTTTATTAATTTGAAAGAAAGGATAAGAAGACGGTTTTCCTAAAAACTGTCTTTATAGGGCAGTATTCAAAGACGGTTTTATCTAAAACCGTCTTTGTTCCCCTATTTTGTTTTTTTTTTTTTAAGGAATGTCTACGGAAATTGAAATTGATTTGTATTATTACTACCAAATAAATTTAAGAAATACACCACATTGTCATAATTTTATTCTATAATAAATAAATAAATAAAAAAAACAAATTGAAGAGCCTGGAAACACTAATCAACTAATGCATATACAACTCATTCAACATATAAGAATAATGAAATCATATGTTGGAAAAAGGAATTTACAAAAAGTAAAAGTTGTATAATTATAAGTGAAATATTATCAAATTACAAAGTAACATAGAAGATATGCCTTTACTTTTTTTCCACCTATCCAAGTCCTTCAAAAGAAAATTATAGACGAATATATTTCTCTCTAATTGATTTCACTATCTGGCAAGCCGACTCCTACAGCCATGCAAAAAATAAGCATATATGTAAAACATGTCATTTCCAGCCTTGTTGAAAACAACGGGTGAAAAACCAAAAAAGGTAATATGATCATGAAAGACAAATTTGTAGACTTACTTAACCCAGAACTAGGTGCTCCTTCATAATAGTCACTGCCAAGAATGAAGGAAATAGCAATCAATATAAAGATTCAAAATCGAAAACAGAAAATATTAGACTAGACTATAAGGTTTTTGTACTAATGACGAATTCCTGAGAAACCAAAATGGGTTAGGTAGGCCAACTAAAGGAATAAAGTTATTATAAATATTTAAATTGTTACAAATAAAAAATAATCTTATTTTATACTTTATAAGTTATAATCATGACAGGAGCATTGCAGACAGTCATTAGAAGAATGGACAAATTAAAAGTTACAGTTACAGCTTACCTAAATGAAGATGCTGCTGATTTTGGATGTAAGGAAGCCTTACTCCCTCTAGAAATCATGTATTCTGCATTGCTATTGCCACTATCCACATCAAAATCCGAAAAAATCTTTGTATGATTCCACATGCTTTGCCTGAAAAATAATTATATCATTGGTTTTGATGCAGCTTAAAACATGGCTCGCAATTTCAACAAAGCACAAAATTCACTAAAATAAAATGTTAGAATAAAGTTAAAAAGCAGAAAACTAATCATAGAACTCAACTAAATAAATAAAACCAAATTATAGGCAATATTCATTGAACTAGAAATTTTTTTGGGAGATACAACAAGCATGTCATTTTAAAATGGCTGTCTTTATCAAGAAGATCGTGGTGGACCAATCCTAAAATCCATTTTTCTGTCATTTTAATTTACTGGACACAAAATTTAAGTAAAATGAATATACACATCACACAATAAACCATAGTTGTGAATTCAACACTATAGCACTTTTGTTATACTATATTTCACTTTTGTTATCTATTCACTCTTAGAAGATATTTTATCTATCTGGATAACGATTTGTTGTTGTCACTCCGCAACAATAAACCATAGTTTGTTGTTGTCACTCCGCAACAACAAACTCTCGTAACGACTTGTCGTCTAATACAATTAAACCATTTTTTCCAAAGATTCCAACTTTGTTTATAAATAGGATTTAGTATCTTAAGTAAAGATATTGGTTAAATTACTAAATCTTTTTTTTTAAATATACCATCCATATTTTTTTAGATTAAATTATTATTTTGATCCTTTAATCTAAGGTAACTGTGTTAACATAATAGATTTTTTTTTCTTTTTCCAGTTTTTGATGTCGTGTGTTTCAGCATATAAAAAAAAATGACCACTTTCTTACTAACAGTTTTTAGACCGAAAATTTTAACTAAATCAATTTAAAAAAATAGATTTTAAAAATAAATTAAAAGAAGACTAAAACAATATTTTTAGACATTTTTTTTTATTGTGATTTTATTCAAAGTTGAGCATGATCCTAACAATTATACAAAATTGTCGTGGGACCCATGTTATGAAGTAATATTATCGTAACTTCTAACCAAATTTCTACGACAACAACAAAATCTCTGCAGCAACAACAACAACAATAATTGGAACATTTCAAGCCCATCAAAATCAAAATCCAAAGCCAAACAAAGAAGCAGTGAGACAATTCAATTCAATTGCAACTTAATTCAGTTCAAGTCACTGACCTGCCTATGAAGATGCCCATATAGCAGCCCCCACCACCAGGAAGTAAAATGCAATAATTTTTCATAAACCCTGCAAGAATTTTTCATCATCACATACAAATTTGTAAATTTAATTAACTTAGTTTTGCTGACTCTTGGGGACTTGCCCCTTCTTCATCTCCTTCTGGTTTTAAGTATCATGTTACTTTTGTTGATACTAATACTAGATTCACTTCGATGTACTTGCTTAAGAATAAATCTGACACTTTTTTAAAACTGTTTAAAACTATGGTTGCAAATCAGTCTGATTGGGGTGGGGAGTTTAGACCTTTCACAAAATTCCTAATAGAGCATGGTATTCAAGCATTTATCTCATCAACAAGTTACCTTCATATGCTATAAATAATGAAGTTATCCAAACCCTAATGCAACAAAGGAACTCTCCATAAACACTTCAGTGCCTCCAATACTCCTATCGCTCCTGTTAGGAAAATAAACAATAACTCTACACTACCCCATTACTTTAATCTGTCAAATTCGTCCAATACTTGAGATTGTTTTCTTTCAAATTGCTCAATCCTACATGTCCATGAAAAAAGACTAAACTTTGAGAATTATTGGAAGAGTAGCCTCCTGCACAACTGTAAATTTTCTCATATCCAGCATCCTTGACTCCTTTTAATGACAATGGGGAGAATGAACATTGGTCAAATCTGTGGCATCACATCTTAAAAATCAGACAGCCATCAGCATTTATCTCATAGTTTCAAAGTAGGTCAACACAGAATTGGTGTTTTATAAAAAAATGATCAACAGGCTTGATTTGTTAAATGTCAGTCCCATGCAAAGACAAAAGCAAAAAGGTGGATAGAAAGAAATCTGTTTCGGATCAACAGACATGTTAAAACTGGTATAACAACATATGAATTTCAATTTGAATTTTTATAAAAGAAAACAATGTAATTTAGATCCGGTAATTATTAACAATTTTGTTTCCTAGTGTACTGTTCAGTTTTGCATATTTATTCTACATTTCATCACACTCCAATCATAAGCCACAACAAAATAGGAGTTAAGAGATATAAACCACTTTCAGATTACACTTTGTATTTTAAATATTTTGTCAGAGAAAATAAATAATATATGACGTATTTTCCTGAATCAAAATTGGATAAATTGAATCATGAGTGGATTACAACCTTTTCAAACTATAAGCATGGTAGTGTAGACAAGCTGAGGTTTTGTATGTATACATATCTTGACCATGAGATGATGCACGTAGCCTAAGATGTGAACATAATGTCAACTAGTAATTTAAAGTAATTACTAATCTTCATTATTCTGTGGTAGATCCATCAGTTAACATTTGCTCCTCTTGCCACTCATAAGTCATAACAAGATAGTGCTCTTAGTTGAAGTAAATCTTTGCTCAGTGATAAATTAGAAAAAAAAAAAAAGTAGTTTGCAATGAGTACTGTATGATAAGAACATCAATATGACAGGATAGCTGATGGAAGTTCTTATGCGGAGTTTAATCTTAAGAGTTAACAAAAGAAATTAGTGTCCTCTGTATTAATCCCTTGTGGGAATTGAAGAAGGTCAGTGACAGGACAGCTGGTGGAAGTTCTTATGCTTCAGACTCAACACATAAGTTGGTAATCATGGTTTAAGAAATGGGACACAGGTGTTAGTTATTTTCAAGCTGCCATAGAACAATTCACCTTGAGGACAAGGTATATCTTGTGGGTGGGATATTGATTGGGTACCATTAGATGAGGCAAAAGAACCAAAATAATACAAATTAAATAAAAAATTACCAATTTGGTGCAACTTTCAAACTACTTACAAATCTGGGGCAACTGGTCACGTCCAGAACTGGGCGTGACTAGTCATGCCCAGTTCTGGGCGTGACCAGTGTGTATATATGCCCCAGGAATGCACTGTTCACTCACTTCTCAGCTTTTGGCTTCTCTCTAAAAACTTCCTCTGCCTTCTCTCTAAGAAGTTCTCTGACTTCTCTCTAGAAGTGCTCTAGGTTCTCTCTAAAAGTTTAGAGGCATCAGCTTTCTTTGGTTTTCAGCAACGAAGCTCTGCGAACAAGTAAGTTAATTTTTTTTAAATTCTGAATGATATTTAATTTATTATTTTGTTGATTTAAGTTATTTAATTTATTGATTATTAGTTATATTTAGCACATGATTTATTTTATGTTGTAGAAAACTGTTAGATAGTAGGATATGATTTGCACTAGTTTAGGGTTATGATTTAGTATTAAGTTAAGGGTTAGATTTTATGGTTAAGATATTGA
>PYAF01006249.1:86299-103718 GCA_007407185.1 Glycine tomentella | reverse complement strand
ACCCTAACCAGTCTACCCTAACCTAAACTAAGCTATACACCATAAGAAACATTTTCAACAACACTAAACCCTAAACACTGACAATTTCATAAAACAATATATTAACTAATATACACAATTAATCAAATAACTTACTTGTTCGCAGAGCTTCGCTGCAAAATCACTAACACTACACTTCTGCAACTCGATTCAACAATGCACAACACTGAGAAATGAGGGAAAACTGGAAATGGGGGGTATATATACACACTGGTCACGCCCAGAACTGGGCATGACCAGTTGCCCCAGATTTGTAAATAGTTTGAAAGTTGCACCAAATTGGTAATTTTTTATTTAATTTGTATTATTTTGGTTCTTTTGCCCATTAGATGACTAGTGTGTATTTTAGGTAGAGAATGGACAAAATTAGGGCATTCAAGTCCCACATAGGTAACGTGGTAAGTGTGGCAACATATAAGAACCCACTGGATATGTGGGAGTGTGTGGAAATCAGCAAAAACAGAAGGAAGGGAAACAGAAAAGAGATGAGGAAATTGAATCACTAATCGAAGTGGAGTAGGCCACTATCAAGGTCGGGGAATCAATTGAATGATGCAGTAGACTTTAAAAGTCATCAATTGAATGATGCTCCACTAGAGTTTACTAAATTAATATCAAATCCAACTATAACTGAGAAGCACTGGCCCGCAATAACTATATATCAAAGCCATTCAAAAGAGTAACAAAAAAAATGTATACACCAAAGGAAATCACAATTCCATTATTCAGAAAGAAGGAAAACCTTCCTAATATTATTTAGAAACTCAAAAAATTGGTAACCTCTAGAAAATTACAATAACTTTTTTAGTTAATTACTATGGTAGTGCGCAAATGCAATTCTTGAGGAGAGAAAGAAAATTCTTGAGAATATCAAATTGAAAGAGAAAAAATATTTAAAAATGTGCACTTAAGGAATATTTTTTAATATAAAAAGGCAATCATTTACCGTGCACTGAGATCTCTTCTGTTGATGCATGTTGGAGTTATAGAAACCATTGAACTTAAAAATAGGGTCCAAACACATTACATCGATAAACAATTCTTAAGTACTCCATTCAAGCAGAGCAAAGGGTTCAAACAAGAATATTCCAAAATCAACCACAACCTAAGCTAGATCTTCAAAAGGCTTGTTTTCACATGCATGAAATTCTTGCATATAAAAACTAGACCAGAAGTATTTATATCAGTGTATTCTCAGTGTGCATATTTCTGTATTTATATAAAAACTCTTAAACATTAAATAAAAACAAGGTTATTTTTATAAATAAAAAAAGTTAGTTAAGTACATAAAACTTCAATTAATTGGATAAAACAAATAAAATAATTTCACATGAATAATTTCTAAAACTATCAAGTAAAATAATTTATTTGGTTACTTTTCTAAAAATATACCAATAGTATTTTTTAAATAAATTAAATAACAAAAAATAAAAATATGCATATTAGGCAAGAAGTTACCTTCAACATTTACACAAAAGTTAGCAGGCATGGCATATATAACAATGTGGATGTTTCTGCTTTATTAGAGCAGCAATTCTAGGTATATGTGGTGCAGCCATACTAGGCCCAGATATCATTGTGAACCCCTCTCCTGCTCAAGCAAAAAATGCTTAAATAAATCAAATTCTATAATATTTTTATATCTTTTATCAAGTGTTTTTATTCTATAAGTTCCATGCTTATTCATGCAATAATTCTTCCAATAATACTAAGGAGCCCTGCCATATGTAGGGTCCAATAGTCCTTTGAAGAAGTAGCTTCTATTAACAAAATTGAAGATTTTTTTCTTTTTTTTTTGGATATCATTAACTGAACCTAATACCTCTACTATACCTAGAAACCTTTATTCCTGTGGAGTGAATCATTGGCTACAAGAAAACAGATGGAAACAGTTAACATTCATCATCTATATCCACCTAGATGTGATTCAAGTACCTTTGATTGATGCAAAACCAATAACAAAATTGTAAGAATAGCCACAGACAAGAATATCTCCCTTTATTAAGTTCTTATTTAAAAGTTCTGGTCTGTGGCAATCAATGGGGCTGTATTTAGTACATGAAGAATCAAGAAGCATATCAGCTGCAGCAATCAAAGTGTATGTTTGGTTTAAACGTGTAGAAGCTGCAAAAACCCATTAGCAAAAGACAGAGTATATAAGAAAACTAGAACATATCAAATGAATTGGGAACAACATAAGCTATTGCAGCTATTGCAAGGTTGAGTAAAATGTTGTGCTCCAATCAAGAGGAGAATTGTAATCAATTACATGCTGAGACTCCATGCATGTAGCAATCTAAGCAAATTTGCCTTCATTATATATACATATATATATATATATGTATATATATATATATTGTTATGCTTACAATACAAGAGGAAATGAATGATTGCTTATCATAATGTGCAAGGTCATCACTTACAATATCTAATAATAAAATAGTTCCATTCAGATTACTGCTATGCTAAGTCGATTTTTATTTTTCATTCTAATAATTATATCAATTTTTTAATACTCCAACTACATATAAAAGCAAAGCAAAACAAAACAGAATCCCCAGCTATAGCAGAACATGTCTTGACTGATGATAGTTTAATTATATATAATTCCTAGAACCTATACTCTAAAGTAAAAAATGCTGATTTAGTTTATTACATAGTAAAAAAACACATGCTTCAACACTTTCTCCACATGATCAAGTCTGACATTGTAGATGGGGATAACAGGCTCTGGGTTAATTAGTAATTTTTTCCCTATATGACCACTAGGTAACATGTATATTGATTACCATGAGCAGCTCCAACAACATACATTCTACCAATTTGAAGTATTAGTAATATAGGTAGAGAACAAGACATACCAGCATGCTCACTCATTAAGACCAAAATTGCCCCTGCAACATATACTATTCAAGTATGATAGTTAATCATATTAGTGTAATAGAATGGCTGACATTCCTTATTCATATAAAATGAAACACAAGTGCTACCTACTTTTGGGAAGGATCTTGACCAAAGTATTTCTTTGCTTTCTCATATGAGATTGGCTTTCCACAAATTTGGATAAGTAGGTACTTCAAGAGGAAATGACTACTCCTCTATGATGTGCCAATGTTAAAACATTCTACCGTGTACAATTTTTTTTTGGTTAGTTAAATACGGTAGAATCGTACAGTCTTTGTAATGATGTCAACTGTCCAAGGCTTTCTGGAATTGATCCACTGAGTAAGTTGTTGGATAGATCACTGCATGATTACATGGCACTCAGAAATGACAATAACATGATAGCCAAAGCCAAGACAATTCATGGAACATGTTTCCCACCATTCATAACCATAAAACAATGGAAACAATATCACAAGAACAAGAAACAGAGGAAGAGATGGAATTGCTCCACGGATGTTGTTCCTACTCAAGTTTCTGCAAATTCATAAGCTAATAAGCAAAATATAATAACCACTGTTAATCAACAGGCAAAACACTCATTAACTGGGATATAATAACCAAGATTTTGAGATAAAACATTTGGAATAGTTTAACAGTTCTCAACACAAATCACAATGTCTTTGTATCATAGTGGACCCAATCTCTTATCTAAGTGCTGGGAGTAGTTCTACATTTTTTAGGATCCATAGTTATAGCATTTCTAATTCTTATATGTAACACTTATTTTCAATTCATATACTTCACAATCAAATTCAAAACTACTATGCGTAGAGGGATTAAATTGAGAACTATTTCCATATAGGGTCTAAATTAAAAGTAAGTGTCATATATAAGAACTAAAATTGATCTTTAGTAACATCAGTAAAGCTATTAAAATATTTCTCAGGCAGAACAATATCATATTCAACCTAACATGCCAATAGCATATTGGAAGTTGTTGTGGAGTGGGGGAAAAAATGGAGGATGGAGTAGGTACCTGGCATTGAACCTCAACACCTGACATATTTCCAAGATGTAGGGGGATGAAGCCAGTCAGCTTGTTTCCATGCAAGTCCCAAAATGAGCCCATGAAAGAAAAAACAAAGGCTTTTATTTTCTCATTAATCCTTCTCCTCCTTCTCTACACACATCAAAATCATCAATAAGAACTAAAAAAAATAGAAATATTTATCATAAAATTGAAAAAAAAAAAAGGTCTATGTTGAGTTCGGTCTGTGTTTTGGGAAAGGGAATAAAAAAAGATAAAAAAAAAAAAAGACCAAAAGAAAGAAGAGATTGAGGGAGCAAGAGATATGGAAGGATCGAAGAAAGGAAGAAGAAGCTTGTGGTTTAGGATTTGGGAAGCTGGAAATGAAAACACAGTGGAGACAAATAAAGAAGGAAAAAGAGAGAAAAGATGAAAAAGAAAAGAGAGAAAGAGACTGGGATCACTGAAAATTTGAGAGTGAGCCAAAAGAGAAAGAGCAACAACTAAAGTAATCCTAATCCTAATCTTTATTTTTTAGACTATCCTCAATTTATCACAATAATAGTTTTTGTGTTTCAAAATAATTTTTCTTCTATCCATAAATGAGAGACGTGATACACATTTCTGGTTTATCGATATCATTTATGAAGTGCTTATTTACGCTTTAAGCAAGCATCTGCTGCATTTTGTAAGCTACCCTTCTTGTGTTTCCATTATTCATGTATAAATTTTACATGTTTAGCAATAAGTTTATGACTATTACATCAAATATAGGCAATGTTCATAATGAAACACATGTTTAGGAGATTTCAAACCTTGATGTGGAATACAAAATTCATTTGCCTTGCTTTTAATAGCCAGGTACATGGAAAAAAAAGGAAAACAAATGTCAGCAGGATCATAGAAGGGAAATTTCTATATTCACATAAGTTTAGGTATGCAGATCAGAAATATCCAGAATCAAAACCCATTGAATGCATGATCATAATGTAAACTCACAAAAAAGAAAAAAAAGATTGGGCAGCTTCCAAATTTTCCAGAAGCTATTCTCTTAGCATCTCCATAAGCAAAAATGATCAGCAGTGCAAGCTTCTTGTTTCCATGAGGTGTTGATGATCACACATTATATTTAATGCTTTTGTACATATCATCTTCACTCTATGATTTTATAACAAAAAACTTTTTGCATTTTCATAGTTGACAGTGAAATACTCCCTGTTATATTGATCAGTAGAGATGATGATATTCTCTTGTGTATTGCCATCTCCTATGTTTGTATAGGCTTAGACAGGTAGCGGAAATTTTGACATACAATAACTAAATCTCAGGTCCCGATTTTGCAGACCTAAAACATCAGAACTTCCATTTACATCACTCAATCCTTTATGGCAGAAATTATAAAAACACTACAAATGATATTTCTACTCATTCCTTTTTATGTTTTTATCCTAATGGTATACTATTTGAAACCAAACTGGTGCTGCCTCTCTAACTAATATTTCTAGTAATTTGACAGAAATTAGAGACACTGGGATTTATGCAGAAAACACTATATTTTTTATTTAAACAAATTGATAATTAATTTGAAAAATTAACTAATTTGAAAAATTTTCACATATCTTACAAGTAGAAAGCATTAATCATAACCAATTGAAGAAAACTGTACCTTATCTAGTTGGACCGAACCAACAGCTACTTACTGAACATAAGGCATGAGGTTATTTGGGATGCCCTTGGGATCTTCACCGAGTTTGCCACTTTCATGAGCCCCAACTGGATTGAAGTATCTTAGTAATATGATCTTCCATTCTGGTTCAGGTTTCTGAATATCTCGGGCAATTTCTTCCAGGAAAAGCTTTAATAAAATTGAAGTGTTAGAGAGAGACAGGTCATTAGATCCCAAAAAATAGGTATTACAAGCTTACACAACAACCCAAAACAATGATGATAAATTATTGAATTAGGCCTTGTTTGGGTAAAATTTCCCAATAACCACTTACAAAAGCAAATATCAAGGTTAAATAAATTAAGCTTCTCCTATAAGTTAAAATGCTAGTTGATTTTGGATAATAAATGGGACACTCCAAGGCAAGAGGACTGTTTTAGAGATGACCTTAAAACATTACTTCCTGAAGAAACTAATCACAAAATTTGCCAACAACTGGATCTGCAGAAGGACAATTAATGCACATCAATTCACTCAATTTGGACTTGGAGATGTTCTTCCTTTTTCTGAACCAAGTTACAAAATTTGTTTAACATTTAGTTGGTTCTATTTACTTGAAAAATCATCAACTCTTTGCATTATTGGTTATAACCCATTTATATAAAATAGTAACTACAGAAAATACGATTTTCTAATAGAAATTTATAAACTATGTCCCTATGTCTGACATGCAAACATTAATACCACAAAAAAATACAAGTTACAGTAAATAACTATCCTGAGGCCATGCATGGTGCAGAACCTATCACAAGTCACACACAAGACACAAATTTGAGCAACCCTTTGTACCAATAGAGCTTTATCACAGTACACAGATTTGATAGAGTGAGAAATCAAAACAAATCACATGAAAGTTAAAACATATAATAACCAAAAAGTTAAGGGACTAAGACCTCATGAGGTTTAACAACAATGGTTAGTAATGACACCAACAATAGAAAAAGCATGAGAATCAAAAGAGCGGTGACTTTCAAGAGAGAATATCGTAATAATATAACCCTTTCCCTTCCACAAACTCGCATGACTCTCACTCCACTGAAAAGTGCAACAATTTTAGCAAAACACAAACAACGACAAGAAAGTAAAAATGCATAAATAGAAGAAATTCAAAAACTAAAATAAACAATTCAAAATAAAAGAAAATAACATAAATAAATAAAACAAACTAGACAAATTCTCAAAATCTTCTGCTGGTGCTTCTTCTGCTTCTTCTTCTGCTGGTGCCTTTTCTCCTCAGGTTCAAATGTCTCCCTCTTTTAATACCCTATAATTTGGAGGAGATGGGTATATAAAAAAGGAATGAGAAAATAAAATAGGAGTTAATGTTTAGGTTTGGCTCGATAGTGTTAGAGAAATTTAGGGCATAATAATGGACTAAAGGGAGAATGAAGTGTAGAAGAGAAAGAGAAAGAAAGAAGGAAGGAGGCCTTAGAGTTATGTTTTCATGAGAAAGAGACAAACACGAACGCCGGTGGGTTCTGTGGGTTCGTTGAGAGGTAGTGTTTATGGGTTTATGTGAAGTGGGTCGTCGTGTGGTTCAGTCGGCGGGTTCTGATTTGTCTGGCCGAATGAAGAAGAGAGAAAGGAAAAAGTGTGTGTGAGAAGATGGAGGAAGAGAAAGAGAAAAATGGAGGAAAGAGATATGGTGGAGAAGAGAAAGAGAAAAACGGAGGAGATGGATTTAGTGGAGAAGAGACAGAGGGAGAGACGGAGCAGAAGCACGGTATTTGGGATTCTCTTCACAATGAGACTGAGTAGGGCACAAGATAATTGGGGCTAGCTATTTTTTGGGTTTAATTTGCTTCAAGAATCAAAGACGGTTGAAGGAAAAACCGTCTTTGATTTTAGTTCCAAAAAATCACAAAAATGCCACCGGTTATAAATTAAAGCACTACGACAACAGTTTTTAACATAACCGTCTTTGTTTATAACCTCATAATTATGACAATGCCACTGCGTATCAAACTAAGACGGTTTCCATAGAACCGTCGTCGTATGTGAGTCGTAAAAAGCTATATTTCTAGTAGTGAAAACATGAAATTGCTTTCCAAACATTGAAGGATAAGTTATCTCATGCACCTATTCTTGCATTGGCTAATTTTAATGCTTCATTTGAATTGGGATATGATGCATCTAATGTGGGCATTGGGGGGTTTTGATTCAAGAGAAATGACCTATTGCTTATTTTATTGAGAAATTGAAGGGTGCATGTTTGAACTATTCCACTTATGATAAAGAATTGTATGCACTCGTTAGAGTCTTGCAAACATGGAAACATTATATTTTACCTACGGAATTTGTGATACATAGTGAACATGAATCTCTTAAATATTTGAAATGTCAAGGAAAACTCAACAAGAGACATGCTAAATGGGTTGAGTTCATTGAGCAATTTCCTTATGTCATTAAACACAAGAAAGGAATGTTGAATGTGGTGGCAGATGCCTTATCAAGGAGGCATTGTTTGATTTCTATGCTTGAAACTAAATTTCTTGGTTTTAATCACATAAAGGAATTGTATGCTAGTGATCATGACTTCTCTAGTATTTTTGCATTGTGTGCAAAAAGGGCTCATCAAGGATATTTTAGACATGATGGTTTCTTGTTCAAGGAAAAGAAGCTATGTGTTCCTAAAATCTCTTTGAGAGAACTTTTCATTAAGGAATCACATGAGAATAATTTAATGGGGCACTTTGGTGTGGACAAAACTTTGGTTATTTTACATGAACATTTCTTTTGGCCAAAAATTAGGCATGATGTGCATAAACTTGTTTCTCAATTCATTGTTTGTCATAAAGCTAAATCTAGATTAATGCCTCATGGTTTGTATGCACCTTTGCCTATTCCTAACTCCCCTTGGGTTGATATTTCTATGGATTTTGTGCTTGGTCTTCCAAGATCCAAGAGGGAAAATATTCTATGTTTGTTGTTGTTGATAGTGTAACATCCTCAAAATTATATTATGAGTTATATTTATGATTTAATTATGGAAGTAGGATGATAATTTTTGGACTAGTAGATTGGTACAGAATAAACAATGAACGAACCATGTGTTGTGAAACATTTTTTTAGAAAAATCTAGTCTTGGCAACTTGAAGCTTCTAAAAATTTGTCACAAAGGCTAGAAGCTTCAACCAACAATTAGACCAATTAGAAGTGGACTAAAAAAAAGGTCCCTTTCCACGTGCACATGGAACATTTAATAAGGGAATCTTTCTTTATCTCCAACCATGTATGTGTAATGCTAGACACCAAGCAAATGAAATCCATTTACTTAGAAAACTCCATGTGCACTTGAGCCATAAATGAAGGAATAATTGTCATGATTAGATTAGGATAATATCTTCAAAGATAGTTACGTTGAAACTAAACTAAATATTAATCTAGTTGAAATCTAACTGATTCACTTACTATCTAACTAAATAACTTAGTATAAATAGCTTGAATACTCTAAAAATTTTGCACGTATGCTAGCTTATTGCAAAGTCCACACTTGCTACTTGCACCTAGCTTTTCACTTCCTACCTCCTTTTCCTGCTCTTGACTGTGACCTCTTCTACCACTTCATCCATCATCCAATTTATTCTTTCAAGGCTTCATTTATTACAGGATATTCCAAGGAAGACAACCCTTACTGCCTTTCTTTTCAAGAATCAAAACTCACTTGAGGTAGGCTAGGCTTCAATCTTTAGCTAAGAATTTATTTGGACTAATTTACATGCTTAAATGTACAGATTTATGGCTATTATTTTAGGCTGGAATTTCATGTTATTTGAAGGTTATTTTAGGATGTGAAAATTTTGATTTAAACCATAGGATAGGTGATGATTTATAGGCTGAAATATTAGTGATGTTTGGAATGATATTTGATGATTTTTGGAAGTGATTTGATGATATTTGAGCTGTTTGTTCATATTTTTACTATGAGACTGTTTTGTATTAATTTTTAGAGGTAGAGGTTGAATGGTTTATAGACAAATGGTTCAAATGCTTGAGTGATTAAATTTGAGGATGGAGTAGTAAGGTGGTAGGTGAAAGGAGATTAAGATGCATTCTAGGTTATAATCTTTTCTTGTGAAAGTTTAAAGGAATTAGAAATTATTTGAAAAATATATTGTGGTTATTAGTTAGATTACTAACATGATTTTTCTGTAGCTTAAGGATACTCAATGGTCATGCCTAAGTTGGTAATGATCTTACTTAATTAAAATATGGTAGTTTAATCATACTTGTGGTACGTATGATGTTATGATAAAAATATTTTTCCATAAGGTGGTATGTATTCTGCTGATGAGAGCAGAAATCGACCTGCGTCGGGTTGCCCTATCACAAACAAGACCGACCGGGTTGATATCCCAAATAAAGACTATCTTCATGAAGACCGGGCTGTGCCTGGTTGACATAGAGACGTTGACATCCCGGATAGAGACTATCTTCATGAAGACCGGGTTGTGCCGGGAAGCCCTCTCAAGCTATCAATACATCCTGGATATCCTATAGATTTTTATTATTCAATGATGACCGGGTTGAGCCGAGCGGCCCTCTCAAACTAATAGGCATCCCGGATATCCTATAGATTTTATTATGAATGGATCTTGATTGATGATATGTTGATTTATTTTTCCAAGTCAAGTACGAGATTTGTGAGACATAATCTGAGACTACATCCAGTATTAGATGTAGATACCTGGTGCAAATACATGGAATGACATGCATGACTAGCGTAAGATGATCGCAATATTTCTACATCCAGTACGAGATGTAGTTACATAAGTACGATATGTAGAGGCCATGTGCACCCTGGGAAAATTCATGCTTGTATAATTAGAAGGGATGTAACAAGGATTGTGGCTACATATAATATATATATATATATATATATATATATATCAGTTTAACAACTTCTATGATTTATACGTTTTAGAATTTATACTAGGATCCCTTCAGTAAAAATAAATAGTAATTTAACCTAAATAAAAATATAATATCTAGAATAATTTTAAGTTGTTACAGATAGGTTCTCAAAGATGGCACACTTCATTCCTTGACACAAGAGTGATGATGCTTGTGAAGTAGCTAATCTTTTCTTCAAAGAAGCGGTGAGACTACATGGTTTGCCAAGAAGCATTGTGAGTTATAGAGACACAAAGTTCCTTAGCCATTTTCGGAAAACATTGCGAGGTAAGCTTGGTACAAAACTCTTGTTTTCATCAACATGTCACCTACAAACGGATGCTCAAATCGAGGTGGTGAATAGGACCTTGGGTCAACTCCTTAGATGCTACATCAAGGGTAATTTGAGAACTTGGGAGGAGTGTCTACCTCACATTGAGTTTGCTTACACTAGAGTAGTTCACAAGACTACTTCCTTGTCTCCTTTTGAAATTGTTTATGGCTTTAATCCTTTAAATCCTCTTGATTTATTGCCTCTACCTAACACTTCTTCAATGATTAGTCAAGATGCTTTGTCTAAAGCTTCTTATGTTAGGAAAATGCATGAACAAGTGAAAGCACATGTGGAGAGGAAAATGGAACAACATGCAAAGCAAGCCAATAAGCACAAAAGTAAGTGATCTTTAATGAGGGAGATTTGGTGTGGCTTCATTTAAGGAAGGATAGATTTCCTCATGAAAGGAAATCCAAGCTCCAACCTAGAGGAGATGGACCTTTCAAGATTTTGGAAAAGATCAACAACAATGCTTATAAACTTAAATTTCCTAGTGAGTATGGTGTGAGTACTACTTTCAATGTTTGTGATCTTTCTTTGTATGATGTAGATATAAGTGAAGAAGAAAACTTGAGGACAAGTTCTTTCCAAGAAGGAGGGGATGATGGAGGTTTATGGCAAGCTAAAGGTCTAGAAGGAGAGCTTAAAGCACTTCCTTTGGTGAGCTTTAAAGGACCAATGACAAGAGCTAGGACTCAAGCACTTCAAGACCACATCCAAGCCAACTTGGACAAGCATGAAGAAGCACACCAGCTTGGAAAAGACACAAAATAGTCTCTGGTAATCGATTACCAGCTATTTGTAATCGATTACCAAGACACTTTGTAAAATAGTGTCTGTCTGTTTTAATCGATTATCGACATTTCAGTTTCACATGGAAACAAGACTTATCTGTTTTAATCGATTACGAGACATCTGTTATCGATTACATGAGCCTGAAAATTGTAAATAACTTTGCTTTAATCGATTACAAGTGCGAATTAATCGATTATTTCAGCGTTGAAACTACACTGCGCATGTGGAGTAGCCAAGGGTCAATTTAGGGAAGCTTGAACTTCAAGCTTCATTTGAAATTCATTTTAATTTGCATTTTCCTTACATTTAATGACATTTAGCTTGTAATTTCGTGGCTTTATAAGGTGTCAAAACTGAATGTAACTAACTTTGGTTCAATAATACGATTCTAAAAATTGTTGTGAGAGTTTCTCTGTTATTCTTGTCTAAGAACTTCTTGAGTCTTACCAATGGCTTGTCAATGCTATTGTGGTGATTCTTCCTAGATTTATTGGAAAGCTTTTCCATGGTGCCATCCATTGTAATCCCTAACCTCTCTTCCATCTTCCATTGCTGAATTAAAAAGCTTAAAAAAATCCCAAATTCTTATGAAAGTGCAGAAGTTAGAGTTCTTGAGGTTTGCTTGAAGATTGAGGTTCATTGCAAGATAGAATTAGGAAACTTAATGTCTAATGATTGTAGACATTACATTAAATGTGGTACCATATCCAGGGAAATAGCCTATCATAGGAAAATGATTCATCGCCTATCAGGGTCATCATGTCATGCACTGGCCATTTCCCCCCATGGTGATCAACCAGAGTCTCAAGGGAATTCCAAATCCGATGGCCCCTTAGTACCTACATTTTCAGCCCATAGAAACCCACAAATACGCGCATGCCTTCATTCTATTTCCATTAGTGCAATATGAAGTATGAAACATGGGCACCATCAATGCATAACCTAGCTAGGAACAAATCTTTCCCCGCAAGGATAACCAGTCATACACCCCCATGTACATACACAAACATACCAATATGGGCTCACTGATGCACTGACTATGGCTAGGAACAAATACTTCCGCACAAGGATAACCAACCGGTCGCTGCATCCCACGTGTACATACATAACATACAACTATGAGCACCATCAATGCATGATCTGGCTAGGAACAAATCCTTCCCCGCAAGGATAACCAGTCATGCACCCCATGGGTATCCATGTATATCCACATCATATAATGACATTGTTCACATCAACATTATCTCTCATCAATGTCATTATCAACATCAATCTTATTCCATCTCAACATCATCATCATGTCATCTCAATGTCATCAACAACATCAATATCATTTTATTTCAATATCATCATCATCATAAACATCAATATCATCTCATTTCAACATCATCAACCACATCAATAACATCTCATTTCAATATTATCAACAACATCGATATCATCTCATTCATTCACAATCCATATTACCATGAGACTAATATTTTAGGAAAATTCTATATTAAAGAGGGGGACTACAATATATAAAACACACTCTTATGCCTATTTAAAAATTTAATAAAGAATTAAATAGGGAAACATATTAAAAAATTTTGGGCAGGGTCTTCTCTGTAATTAAGACTTTTTCCAAAATCTAATCAATTACAACAACATCATTCACAATTTTATCCATCAATAACAAATTCATCGCATCTCATCAGTTAAAAATACAGTTTTCTTGAAAATGAGCACACAATAGGAACAAACACATATCAATAATAATTATATTGCATCCTATTAGTTTAAAACATAACTTTTTTTGAAAACCAACACACAACAGGGACAGGAAGTTATTTCCATAATTGGACTTCCTGGCCCACAACTATGGTTTCAAAACTATAATCAAAGAATAAACTCCCCTTACCTAACTAGGAGTTCTCCCTGTTACAACCTAGCGGTGTTGTTTCGCGATCTTTCGAATACGCGTGCTTGTCCGAACACAGAGCTCTATATACCAAATTGAAGACAATTTAGTATAAATTCCAAAGACAAGGTCAAAGTTAACAGTTGGGATCAAATACCCACTCAAATTAAAAAAGGGGCTAAAAGGTGTTTTGGGAGTTCACATCAAAAGACATCATTTTGAAATTCTAATCACACCAATATGATCGGGTTTCAACAAGGATCACAGAAATGACATCAATTTCATAAAAAGGAGACTTTTACAACATCTCATTTTCAAAGGGTTTTTCAAAGGATTTTTCAAAGGAAGTGTAAAACTCCCAACAACGGTTCCCCAAAATACAAGAGACACTAAGAGAAGCTTAAAGTAGTTAGAAGAAGACAAAGGAAACCAAGGTTACCTCAAAGAAACCAAGAAAGAAGGATTGAAGGCTCCATTTTCTACCAAATCTTCGAGTTGATTTTCGAAGATTTTACTCCAATTAAAGGGTTCCTCTCTGTGCGGTGGCTCGTGGTGGTCACCGGTGGCTATGGCTGGTGGAGAATGATGGTGGGAGATGGGGTGGCTGTTTGGGGAAGAAGAAGGCGAGCTTTTTTCATGATTTTAGGTTGTTGGACCATAGATAATCAACTAGACTTGCCCAGGCGAGACAAAATGCCTGGGTGAGCTAACCCAAATTTAAAATTTATACTTCTGTGAAAATTATTATCTCACTCTGAAGATGTTATTCCAGCAATCCCAACGGTCAAAAATTACATATGTAGGTTAGGAGCCAATAATTAACCAAATGAGAATCATGCTTTTAATAAAACAGGTTTTGGGTCAAACTCGAAATCACCCAATTTTAACGCAGCTCAAACAAACTCCATATAACTTAACATCCACATTGTTCCGTTCCTTAAAAACGGATATCCAGCAGTAATGCCAGAAATCAATATAGGATCAAATTCTCTCTCTCTGAAGATGCTTATGAAGATTTAAACACCTCCAGGAAGAAGATCACAACACCGTAAACCACAAATTGGACGTGGGGTGTCTGCACTGTGAGAATGGAAAAGAGAGAGTAACAGTATATGTGTACCTTGCACCAATAAGGAGAATGGCTATTTATGCTTACTTACCTGTAGAAAAATAAGGAAATTATGCCTATTCTTGATCAGGATCTCCTGAAAGATGAGTGAATATTCTAGATATCTGATGAAAAAATAACCTTCTATATCTTCCTTGATTCTGTAAATATTTAGGATTTCAATCTTCTTTAATCTTTCCCTAAATAACTCATCCTTAGCTACATTGGGCTTTTTGGCCTTTGGCCCAATATAAAATATCCGTAACACACACTAAGCAATTGCACGAGGATAATTTACACCACAATTCCATAAATTTAAACTAATCAAATAATCAAATAACATAAGAAATACATCAAAAAATTATTTTTAGTTTATCAAAATTTCAGGGTGTTACACTGTGCAACAAGTTTAGTGGTATGCCATTTAAGGTTACCTTTTAGCTTATTATTAGAGATTGCAAGATTTTGAGCCTCTTCATGCACATCATGGAAAGCATCAACAAGTTAATCAAGTTCAGGATTTACTTTTGTTTCAACACTTGAGAGTTCTTCATCTTCATCAACTATTTATGTTAGACATACGTTTGCTTCTTCAGCTTCACTTGATGATTTAAAAGTTATTGAAACATTTTCTTCCCATGCAATATAAGCTTTCTTTGGTTTTCCTTCTTTCTTTGCTTTCTTTTCACCAAACTATTTTTCAGAAATATAGGACATTCAGATTTAATATGGCCTGACTTACCACATTCAAAGCAGTTGTAGTTGGTGTTGTTGTTATTGTCACTCTTTGTTGTTGTTGTTGTTGTTGAACTTTGTGAACTTTCTGCTCTTGCTCTTTGTCATGAACTTGCTGAATCTTTTTACTATTAGGTTCAGATTCTTATCACCTTCTTCTTCACTTAAGTCTTCTTCTTTTTCCACATTTAAGGATGCAACTTTCAAGGCTATACTCTTTTACTTTTTATCTGCATCTTCAACATGTGTTAATTCAGACAATTCGAATTCATACTCAAGTAACATACCAAATAGTGTAGCCATGGACATCTTTGAAAGATCTTTTGACTCCTTGATTGATGTCACCTTTGGTTTCCATGGTCTTGTTAGGTACTTTAAGATCTTGATGCTTAATTCTTCAGCATCAAATGTCTTTCCAAGACCAAGAAGATGATTTACAATGTGTGTGAATCTGATTTGGAGTTGAGATATGTTTTTTGTTGTGTTCATCTTGAACATCTCATACTAATGAATCAAGGCATGTTTCCTTGATCTTCTGACTTCATTTATGCCTTCATGAGTAATCTCTAACATCTCTCACATCTCCTTAGCGCTTTTACACCTAACAGTTCTAAAAAATTCATCAAATGAAAGTGCAGAAGTATTCATATCATTACCAATAGTTTTGATAGGAACTAAAGGACTTTTTTTCTATTGCATTCCATGCACCAAGGTCATTTGATTGGATGAATATCTGCATTCTGTTTTCCCTAAAACTGAAATGCTCTCCTTCAAACATCGGAGGACGATTTTGAAAACAATAGGAATACCAACAATAACCAAGAGGGGGGTGAATTGGTTTAAACTTGGTCTTTTAAAATTTATTTATAAAATCAAAGTTAAGGATCTTAATCACTTTTAAACCAAGAATGTTTCTAATCAATCAAATCACTCAGCTCAAGAAATCAACTGCTCAAAACAGAACTTGTTGAGTAATGATAATAAAACCAAGAACAAATGAACAAGAAAACTAGTAGAGATTAAGGAATAAAAAATCAACACAAGAATATATACTGGTTCACTTCTCAAGAGAAGCTACATCCAGTTTCTTCTAATCAACACTAGATTAGAGTTCCACTATTATAAATTTCAGTTCTTACAAGCTTTACAACACTCCCTCTTTATCAACCCTAGATAAAGAAAAAAAAATCTAAAACTCTATTATACTTCTAATGATTAAGAACCAGAGAACACTACTCTGTTCTTCCCTAGAGAACTCTACTCTAGCACAAGCTTCAAAGAACTCTTTGCAATAGCAACAAATAACAAAAAATGCAAAAACAAATTTACAACCAAAGAGAATGGAAAGAAACAACCTAATGATCCAATGAATATGAATGCATATGGTTTACCAATCAGGATTGAATTGAAGAAAAAGAATTTCATGCTCTCCAAAACTTCTTTGAAAACTCTTGCCCAAGAAGTCATTCAATACCCATGAAGATTAAAGAGTGGGACAAGAACTTAGTTAACCCAGAAAATCACTTTCTAACTCTGAGAAGGCTTGTGTGTATTCAGAAATTTCAAAGTATTCAAGTTAAATTTCAAGATAAGCCTCACTCATATTTATAACAACTTTTTATAACAGACAGTGATCGATTACACACACCAAATAATCGATTAAAATGACTCATGTAATCGATTAAATTATCACTTAATCGATTAAACTTGTAACACCCCGTAGGCCTCCGGTGCGTTATCCTTAATAATATCAGTTTAGCGTCTTATAAACGTATAAATATTACCCAGCGGAAGCATAGGATTGTTTTTCTTGATTCATTATGTATGGAAATAAATATATCTGACAACATACAGATAAGGCACATTATAGAAACCCCTGCTGATCCAGTTTCTCATAAATAAAAATAGACAGATAAAGAATCATATACAAGATAATCAGGAGGAAAATACGTATTATTACATCTCTTTATAGTTTT
>PYAF01006249.1:57988-73012 GCA_007407185.1 Glycine tomentella | reverse complement strand
GACATGGCAGAACCAATCTGCCTATCTTGTGCATATGGCGCGACTCGCGCCAAACTCCGCGCGGTTAGCGCCATAGGCCAGAACCAGTTTCTCCTCTCTTTCTCAAGCCTTTTCTCTGAATACCCTTAAGCATATGAATTACCCTTAATCATGATCTTAATCTAAGCTTAATTACATGCTTAAAATTCAAGGTATTACAGGAAGACTCCGAAGACCCACACGATTTCATTGACAGATTTCTCAGAATCTGTGACACTATCAGACACCAAGGGGTCTCAGATGATGCTGTAAGACTAAGCCTATTCCCTTTTGCTATTAAGGGAAATGCATTGAGATGGTTGAACAGACAAACATCAAATAACATCACTACTTGGGACGACTTAGTCTCAAGGTTTTTTGCACAGTACTTTTCCATGGATAAATACAACAGGTTGGTGAATGAAATTACCAACTTCACTCAGAATGGAAGAGAGACCCTATGTGCTGCCTGGAACAGATTCCAGGAATTAATCAGGAGATGCCCACAATATGACATGCCTGTGGGTAAGCAGGTACGTATCTTCTTTAATGGTATGACTCCTGAGTCACGCATGATTGTTAATGTTGCAGCAGGGGGAACTATAAGGTCAAAAACTGTAGCTCAAACCTATGAGCTGATTAATTCTCTGGCACGTAATGAAAATGAGAGCATAACTATTCAGCCAAAGAGAGAACCAATCCAGCTGTCCAACAATGATGCAATGCTTGCAGAGCAGAAAATCTTGGCACAACAGCTGGCCAAGTTGACTGAGAAAATTGATAGACTACAAGTCTCTGCAGCACAAGTTGTAGCCAGCCAACCACATGTTATCTATGAGTACTGCCAAGGTGAGCATGAGTCTAATGTTTGCCCTATTCTTGTTGGAGCTGATCCTGTGCAGGTTAATGGAATTTGGAATGATCAGAGACAGTAGCAGCCATACCAACACCAGCATCGCCTCACATATAGCATGTAACATCTTCTTCCCCACAGAGGCCAGTTAGCCGTGAGCCACTTTATGAAGATTCCCCCAGCTAAGTATCTCTTCAGACCTTCATCCGGACTCAACTTGAATATCAGACACGGATGTTGGAAGATTTATGCCGACAGAGGGGAATTGATTACACAGTATACCAGCCCCAGATTCCACAGACTCCTGTACCTTCTCCACCACCCATTCCTCCTCCTTCAGGACCCTCAGATGTTCCAGAGCCAGCTGCAACCAGTCCTGAGCCATCTCAGACAGCTGAAGCTGATGATGAAATGAGGGAGGGAGAGGAGTGACCAGTGTTTCATCAGGACCTTTTTAATTTCATTTGTTTTAATTTGGTTTCTTGTTTTTAAATTTCAGTATCTTTCTTTTCTTGTCTTACACATTTTGAATATTGATGCATATTTCTATAGTAGTATATTATTATTAGTAGTAAATAGTTTTGAAGATTGTTCTGTTTGGATTAATGTTTTTGGATTGTTTGTGATTTCTTAAATAATGCATAAATGATCAATTACAGAAGAGCGCATAATCCTTTTTAGTTATTGCTAGGGACAACAATTTTCTAAATCTGGGAATAGGTGAATATGCATTATTTGAAAAATCATAGTCAAGGAACAAATGATGTCTAACAGAAATTTTTAGATTACTAGATTTTATTAGCTTTCAATTGAATATTGTTGAATAAAGGTTAGAAGCATATCACATTTTTCCAAGGTTAGGACTGTGGAATCAGTAGTAATTTGGATATCTATGTTAGAAGCATGAGTGAAATGAAACATAGCATGGCTTGCATGAATTATGATTGGAATTGTAGTTGTTGGAATATTGATGTTCATGATGAAGCAGGATATGGTGCTTGAGATGAAATTAACAGAGTTTTTCTTGAGCTATAACCGGTGAGTTTTTGAGCCTATACACAATTAATTGTTTTCTGAGAGCTTTCACTTTTATGGTACTCTAGAACTTGCTCGGTTTCTCTGGATGCATGTAACTTCTGATATGATTAAGGCAGTTCATTCTTTTAAAGCCAGGGCCAAATTGACTCACCCTCAGTTTTCCAATTGTTACCCCTTTGAGCCTAAGCCTTTTGCATTCATATTCCTGACATCCAGAACATATCCTGAACTACCCTGTTTAAGGCTGGAGGTAGAAATAGTCAAGTCCACTGACATTGAATAACAAGGATCAATACCTACCAAGAAACGTAGAAGGGTAAGAGGAAAGACAAAGTTACCCAAGAAGACAATTCTGGGTTGGATGAAAGAAATAAACAGAACAGAGTTGAAAAATCCAAATCTTGTGAATGGTCCAGTTTGGGAAAGAACAAGTCTGAAATACCAGCTGGTGGATATACTGCGTTCAATCTTCATTGTTAAAAATAATAAAATGACTCCACCAGGCAAGAAAGAAATAAAGAAAAGAATACAATAGTGTTGCCAGTCAATTAGAAAAAAAAAAGAGTTGAAAAGAAGCATAAATTGAAATATAGGGCAATGGACTTAGGGAATTCGATATGAATCCAGTCTTAACTTAGCTACTATCCAGAAATTTTCCTACCCTAAAGCCAGGCCAAGTTACAAGCTTAAAAGACCTTTTGATCAGCTGTGCATGCATTTTGTGTTCCTTATCGGAGGAAACTAGAGAATATGATCAAGCCTATAGTTGTGCTATGACTGTGATTGAACTGAGTAACAAATACCCTGATACACTTGAGTGTTGAGTGAAATAGATATCTTGGTAAGAAATGCTCAAGGTTGACTCTTAAGTTGATGGAATTGATAGTGTTGTTGAAACTTTGATGTGAACATTGATTTTATTCAGCCTTATGATTCTGAAATTGTTGAATGTGATAAATGTTTGATCATTGATCTTAGCTTCTAATGTGTTGCAAACACATCTTAGTTTTAGGATAGTTTTAGGTTATATTTTGATTAAATCATTAGGAATTAGATTAGAATAAGTTAGTTTGTCATTTATATTTTATTATATTTCATTTTATTACCAAGTTGTGATTTCAGGGCCAAAAAGAGGAGAATCAAGCAAAAGAAAGAAGAAAAATCCAAGTTTCAACTCGAACAGCCCACGCTATCAGCGCCATAGTCCACGCTACTAGCGCTACACATTCGAGCCACCGCGCGACTCGCGCCAATCCCGCGCCACTAGCGCCATGCATTCGAACTGATGGCGCTATCAGCGCCACATACCGCACGATCCGCGCGGCAGGAGCGCTGTTTCCTGATTTAAAAGATTTGGTTTGGAATTGTACGAAAATAAAGGCTTAGTTACTGGAATTAAATCAATCTATAAAAATAAGGCTTCTGGACTGAAGAAGGGGTCTTCTACACCTTCTACATCATCTTTTATCATTCTAAACCCTTGGAAATCAAGAATCAAGGC
Source organism: Glycine tomentella (assembly GCA_007407185.1). Lineage (NCBI taxonomy): Eukaryota > Viridiplantae > Streptophyta > Magnoliopsida > Fabales > Fabaceae > Glycine > Glycine tomentella. Next base: position 69,602 of record PYAF01006249.1, on the reverse strand, counting down.
TAGGGTTTCGGCACAACTATGAATTATTCTAATGCTTTGATGTTCTTGAGGCATATGACAGGCTAAACCTTGTATTGTGGGAAGGTCATGAACTGATGAGAACTCCTCTGTAATTTGACTGGTATTGAAATACATATGTTTTGATTGTTTTATTCTTTTCTGTTCTTCTTTCATACTCTTATTTGGAATTGATCACTTCAATTAAGTACTAAGGGTTAGGATTCGCAATGGGAATGTTGGGGTTCTAATTTCTGACCTGTTAAGAATAACATTTGTTCATCACCTAGGAATAGGGATGCGTAAGTGTAGAATTTTATAATATGATCTTTTAAATGCTTAAACTGATAGATGTCACTAAGGAATTAGATTTTCGATTTAGGTTAAAGGGTTAATTCGCTAAGGAATTAGGGATTAACTAAAGTAGGAAAGGCTTATTCTCTAAACAATCATAACAGGAACCCATATGATATATTCTTTTATATGCTTAGTTTGACAAAATCGCTAAGGGTTTAGGGTTTTCGATCGAATTAAAGGGTTGAATCGCTAGTTATCTAGGGTTCACAACTTTAGGAGAGATTTATCATATGTGTACGTTAAATTAACCAACCAGACAAATGAAAGAGGAGAAATCAGAAGGGATTGTGCCTGACCACAATTAATCTTCCATTGGTAATACTTTTACTATTTTACTGTTTATTTTAATTCCAGTCCTCTACTCAAATCTTCAACACACAACAATCCAATTCTTTACAAATAATTTCTTTTATTTTCAATCGCTCTGATTTACTATTACTGTGAATTTCACCCCAATCCCTGTGGAGAACGATACTCACTTACCTACTTTATTACTTGAAACGATCGGTGCACTTGCCGTAGTGTGCGGGAAATCGGGATAAGTTTTTGGCGTCGTTGCCGGGGATTGGTTAACGGATTCTTACAGTAATTTTAACTCTTGTGATTGGAATTTTTATTGCTAATTGCTTCTCTGAGTTTTATGCGAGGTTTGGCCAATTCTGAGGATTTACAGTTCGACCCTAAAATTGAAAGAACCGTCCGAAGGAGACTAGCCAGACAAAGAAGACGAGAAGCTGAGAACTTTGACTTTGATTCAATCCTTGAATTAGAGTCAGAGACAGAGATGGCTGAAGAAAGACATAATCAGCCGAGACCAGAAGATGAACTAATGGGGGATATTCTGGCCCCAATGTTCACTAGACCTAACTCCAGCATTGTGAGACCCACCATACAAGCTAACCATTTTGATATAAATCCTTCATTGATAGCTTTGGTGGAACGCAGTCAATTTGGAGGAGAGGATTTTGAAGACCCACACGACTTCATAGACAGATTTCTCAGAATCTATGACACTATCAGACACCAAGAGGTCTCAGATGATGCTGTAAGACTAAGCCTATTCCCTTTTGCTGTTAAGGGAAACACATTGAGATGGTTGAACCGACAAACATCAAATAGCATCTCAACGTGGGAAGACTTAGTCACAAGATTTTTTGCTGAATACTTTTCCATGGACAAATACAACCGATTGGTGAATGAAATCACCAATTTTACTCAGAATGGAAGAGAATCCTTATGCGCTGCATGGAATAGATTCCAAGAGTTGATTAGGAGATGTCCATAGTATGATATGCCTGTAGGTAAGCAGGTATGTATATTCTTTAATGGTATGACTCCTGACACTCGTATGATTGTTAATGTAGCAGCAGGAGGTACTATAAGGTCCAAGACAGCAGCTCAAACATATGAGCTTATCAACTCTTTGGCCCGGAATGAAAATGAAAGCACTACCATTCAGCCAAAGAGAGAACCAATCCAGCTGTCCACTAATGATGCAATGCTTGCGGAGCAGAAGATTCTGGCACAACAACTAGCCAAATTGACTGAGAAGATTGATAGATTGCAAGTTTCTGCAGCACAAGTGGTAGCTAGCCAACCACATATGGTCTGTGAGTATTGCCAAGGTGAGCACGAATCTAATGTTTGCCCGATTCTTGTTGGTGCTGACCCTGTGCATGTTAATGGAGTGTGGAATGATCAGAGACAGCAACAGCCATATCAGAGGAATCACAATTTTGCTCCAGGAAACAACTACCAGAAGAATTTCCAAGGAGGAGGATTAGACTATAAGTCTAACAACTATCTGCAGCCTCCTCCCATTCCTACTACCAGCATTTCTAAACTTGAGACAGTTGTGATGCAGCTGTCACAAACAACCACTGCTTTCATCCAAGAAACCAGAGCTCACCATAGAAATCAAGATGCTTTCATCCGGAATCTTGATATCTAAATTGGTCAATTGGCAAAGCAAATTTCTGAAAGGCCACCAGGATAATTCCCCAGTGACACAGTGATAAACCCAAGGGAACATGTCAATGCTATCACCACCAGGAGTGGAAAGGTAATCAATCCTCAAGAAAAGACTGAGGTAAGTAAGAAAGTTGATGATGAGGAAACTACCCCAGTGGCTACAGAACCAGAGGTGGCAGAACCTGCAGATAAAGAAAAGAAGGAGAAAAATTCTGCACCTCCTAAGAAGCAATGGGATTTCTCTCGCTTTGAGAAACCCCCATATCCAGTGCAGACCAAGCAACAAATCCAGAAACAGCAGTTTGCCAGGTTCTTAGATATGTTTAAAAAGTTGCACATTAATATCCCATTTGATGAGGCATTAGCCAATATGCCTAACTATGCAAAATTCATAAAGGAACTTCTGTCTAAGAAACACAAACTGCAAGATTGTGAGACCATAGCACTTACTGAGGAGTGCAGTGCCATAATTCAGAGGAAGCTTCCTCAAAAATTAAAAGACCCTGGAAGCTTTAATATCCCTATAGCCATAGGAAATATCGATATAGGGAAGGTACTCTGTGATTTAGGGGCTAGTATAAACTTAATGCCATTGTCAATATGTAAGTCCCTAGGCATATCTGAATTGAAACCCACTAGAGTTTCCTTGCAACTAGCAGACCGTTCATTAAGGAAACCATCAGGGGTAATTGAGGATGTTTTAATCAAGGTAGATAAATTAATTCATATTCCCTGCAGACTTCATTGTATTAGATATGGAGGGAGAAAGTGAAATCCCTCTGCTGTTAGGAAGGTCATTTTTAGCAACTGCTAGGGCATTAATTGATGTAGAACAAGGAAAGTTGGAACTTAGGATGGATAATGAATCTGTTGTTTTTAATGTTTTTAATATTGTGACAAATCCATCTGACCACCATAATTGTTCTAGGCTAGAATTTCTGGATAATGTGAACTGTGCAGGTATGACAGCAGAAAATAATACAACAGCAACAAAATACACAGCAAGTGCAGCAGAAAAAGCAGAGGCAGCAGCAGCAGAATTTGCTGCAAAGTTACCACTTGCAGATCAAAAAGCCACATCTGAACCTGTGCTGGAAGAGCTGGAGAAGAAGAAAGATGATACTCCAACTGGAGTACCCAAAGTTAAGATGAAACACAACCTAGCAGAAGCTGTAGACACAGCTAAGAAAAATTGGATCAAAAAGTTGGATGCTGCACAAAGGGATCATCAAACTGCAGGAAAAGCACATGTAGCTGCAGGTGAGAAGACTAAGACCTGTAAAGAAAAGACGAAGAAATGGCGTAACAATAAAATTCGCCAAAAAGAAATTGAGCCAGGACAACGAGTATTGTTCGCCAAAATTCGCCTCAAGCTTCTAGGTAAGTTAAAACTCTGCTGGTCTGGTCCTTACTTGGTGCAAAAGGTTTGTCCTTATGGAATAGTAGAAATCACTTCTTTAGATAAGGGCAAAACCTTTAAAGTTAACAAATGCAGGCTGAAGCTTCACTTTGAATACCAAGTGGATAGAGACGCAGTTTCTATTCCACTTAAATCCACAAATGATTAAAACAGCAGGATGCGTCTAGCTTAAGACGTTAAACGAGCACTCTTTTAATGTAAATACTTAGGTTTTTAAGTTCTGTTTTGATTTTGATAGCAGTAAATTCATATTTATGCCTGTTTGAAATTTTAGGCATTTAGGTTCATGCATTTTAGTTAGGAAAAATAAAACAAAAAGCAATTAAAAAAAAGAGAAAAAGGTTGTTCAAGCAGGTGGTGCTGATCGCGCCAACTGTGGCGCTACTCGCGCCATATCCACGGCCAATTCACGCTAATAGCGTGAAAGGTGGCACCAACCGCGCCAAGTGCTCGAGCTGAAAAGCCTTCCAGTGGTTTATGGCGCGGATCGCGCCAGTTTTCGCGCTGACCTCGCGGAACAGTGAAAATTGTTTTTGAAGTTGAATTAATTGGTTTCTTCAACTGGGATTGGAACTAAGCCTTGAACATGTAATGACCCAAATCTGGAAATCATTGAGGCTAATTGCATGATACGAATAAACTGGTTCTGATTCTCGTTATGTTTTGAACTGAAATTCTAGACTTGTAAGTAACCTCAAATGCTTAAAATGTGAATGCTTGAATCAACGGTTATCTTGACAAGAGTTTTTAACCACAGAATAGGACTGTTAATGCTGAAGTGTGGTGGATCAAGAAATAGACACAAAACTTAATATTGACTGCATATATCCATTTGTGTGAACCATGTCCATGACAGTTTAGGACCAAATGACTTAGGTTAGTCTCAGGTTAAAATGTTAAAAAACTGTTATATATGGGTTATTTCTGTCAATTGCAGAATGAAGAAAATAAACCCATCAAAACCCACATCCAATCGAACAGATCATGTCAAATTAATTAAATAAACAGCATGACTCATGAATGTGGTGTCGTGTACGTGACGGTAATATTCAAAAGAGTGAAATGAAAAACTACGCTCACATAGCAGAGCAGGGAGTAATCACTTCCCACTCGATCATGTCCTCCATTTGCAATGTAATTATTCATTTTATTTTTTTAACATTTAACACCACCCTTTGTTCAACTCATGTCCTCCTCTGTTAGTTTTAGATGTATTGCTCCCTGAGAGAAAGAACTCACCTATTATATTTAGAATGAATCCATTGGTATATTTCGTTAGGAACTCCCCTATTGCTTTATGTTGAGTTTTTTTTTTTTTTTTAATCAATATTTGTCACCTGTTTGCATAATATAATTTAATAAAAAATAAATTTTGTTGATGGATCTTGGTAACCTTATCTTTGGACTGACCTTTTACCAGGGCTAGTAGCATCCGCAAGGCCTTCAATCCCATTGTTGTCATAAGTTCAATATTATCACTCCCAACTTACAGGATTACTCTTTTCATATGGTTCATCTATATAGACGTTTTGAAAGGCCAAGACGATCATTTGAGATTTTTTTTATTAATTATCATTTGAGGATTATTTTAAATTATTATCTAAAAGATAATAAGTCATAATATCTATTATAATTTCTGAATTGAAACTTGTAATCAATATTATGTTTTTTATTGTTTTAATTGAAATCGTAAAATATTTTATTATTTCAATTATTTTTAAAAAATAAGATTAATTTTTTTTTATTTTTGTTTTTACGACTTTAAAATATTTTAAAATTTTATTTTATTTATAAAAAAATCAATTCATTTAATATTTTTATTTTTTAAAAGGTTTTTGTTTCGATTATTTTTAATTTTGTTCTAAGTGAAAAATTGCAACTGAGGATGAAACATAGAAAGAAAATGAGAAAAAATCTTTGTTGCAATACGCCGTGTTTGTTTGCCTTAAAAAGTAACAAAACCTAGCTACTACGTCCTTTGTGAATCCACGGATTACTTAATTAATTAATTCAGAAGAACCATTTTAGACGACGAGGGATGTTTTTAAACTATCATAGAGAGATCAAATACTATACTTATAAAATAATAAAGGTGAATGGTTTGAATTAATAGTTAAAGTTTTACCAAAACATGATTATGAAGTTAAATAGTAAAGATACCTAAAATTAAATATAGTTTAAGTTTTACTAAAATAACTGTCTTCAAGCCGAAATTCATATCCTCCAATATATACTCAAAGGATTTGTCAAAATCAACTTTAAAACACAAACGACCACCTCTTGGTAAGTGAATTTATGATTTTTATTAAAAAAATTAACGATTTTAAAATTGTAAAAACAAAAAATTAAAAATAATTTTATGATTTTAAAGTCATATTGTTTAAAAATTAATTGGAGTTATGAATTATTTTACGCCTCCAAATGATCGTAATGATTAAAAATAATTACAAAAAATTTAAAAATAATTTTAGTTTAGAAGTGCTAAAACATATTAGCACTTACTCAATTTTTAAATAATAATAATTAACAAAGAAACTAAAATGATTACAAATGATCGTTTTGTCAATTATGATTGTAGTTGTTCCTTCTTTTCCTATGAGCATGTAGGAAGATGGTTTTTAGACAGCTGGGATCAGCTTGGATTAAAGTATGAAAGAAATTATTAAAGATAAATACTGGATGACACAAAAGTTGATAGGACGGAAGGAAACCAAAAAGAATCTGAATATTGTTGCAAACAGAAAAGCTGTTCGAGCCTAACTAAAGTTGATAGTACGAAAGGATAATGAGTTATCTGATTGGTTATTTGATTGTATTTATCCTTGTTTTGTATCAGTATTATTAAGGAAAATGTTAAAGCCAAAGCCAGCAGGGTATGAACTTTCAAAGAAAATAAAAGCCAGTACTGTATGAGTAAAAAGAAGAAATAAAGAAAGAAAAAACGGAAAGAAGAAAGAGAAATTGACAAAAGTTAAAAATATGTAATAAAAATTAAGAAATATAAAAAAAAAAGTAAAGTAAAAGGTGAGATAGAAAAAATTATGTAAACGATAATATTCATGCAATTGTGCAAGGTTAATTTAGTACTACAATACAGCAGTTCTGATAATCAAAATTATGAGCTATGCTCTTTAATATTCAAGTATATAGAACGTTTTATTGATACACTTAATTTCTTTATATACTTTTTGTTCTGTCTATCACACTGTATTATCATCATATCTTATTTTTGGAAAGTACATGATGGATCACATTAATATTTTTTTTCCTTAAATACAGAGACTTTTCAACTGTTCAAACTTCTTTTTCCTAAAATTATGGAAAGCAAATAGGGAAAGGAAAAGGCTATCGCGGAAAAAAAAATTAAACACTACTCGTCCACATAATTAAGTCAATCGTGACTTGTTACGGATAAAAGATAAAATTATGATATCTTTTAATCTATTAATTCAAATATTTAAATCTTCATTAATTCGTCATCATCGTAACTACCAGAAAGATAACTAACTGAAGATAGAAGATATGATTGTTATCTTCCAGTTATCAATATCTCCCCATATCAAGGAAGAAGATATTGGGCTAAATCGTCAGCCTTCGAAATCCAGGTTAGAACCTATAAATACAGCACATCCCATGGTGAAAGGTACATACACTCTCCTGACTCTCTATTTTCCTTTCACACAAGCACACACTGCACCCCCCATCGTGCCGTATTACTTTGCTGTGATCTTCTTCCTTAAGTTGCTTCATCCTTATAAGCTTCTTAAGAGAGAGAGAGTTTGATCCTACATAAAACATCCAACACCACTTGTTGGACATTTCTGTTCTCACCGAGCAGAACAGTGGCGCCGTCTGTGAGAAACAATAAATTTCGAATCCCACCATCTCTCAATGGCTAATACCAGAAGACACCGGAATATCAAACGTGAAGACCCACCCAGGAATCCGAATCCGGAGAATGTGGTGGCAGAAGACGCATTGTCCCACACGGCTTCATCTCGTGCGGGACCTGCAACTCATGAGCTGGTCAACACACCGGCAGGGAACTCTGAAGCTTCACAGCGCTTCATTCAGAGTGCTCTCCAGTCATTGTTGGCTCGAATGGAGAATCTGGAGAAGCGTTATGAATTCCAATGCCAGGAAGACATCTAGCGGCTGATTGCTCAGTTGGAGGATCGCGATAACAGGAGACGGGAGGAGGAACGTCGGCAAAACGCTGACGGAAGGCGAGGAGAGGAGCGTCGGCAAAATACCGACCACACGGAAGACCATGCAGAAGCTGACCAGCCCCATGCAACAGCTAGGAGACCGAGGCCAGCGACATCGGCTCGAACAGCCGGGACCGACCAGAGAGAGCCTGTCGACCATTCCGAGCAGGGAAGAACGTCTTGTTCACAACACGAGGCTCACCGCTCGTCGTCGGCCATGACGCCTGAACATGCCACGGAGGAGAGACCGACGGGAGAGATCATCCGTCATCCCGGTCAAGGCGATGGCACGTATAGGAGGAAGTATAGCCGGGGCCACCAAAATAATAGTCCATTCATTGACCGTATAGTAAAAGCCCCATTTTTGAAAGATTTCGACAGTTCTTTCTTGAACAAATATGACGGGAGCCAAGATCCACAGGTACATATCGACGAGTTCGATATGCAGATGTGCGTTCGTGGAATTGACGAACCCATCATATCTCGGATCTTCGCTACGACCTTTATTGGAGCCGCCCAAACTTGGTTCCATTCATTGCCGCCGAGGACCATTCGTAACTTCGAGGACTTCGGCCAAAAGTTTTTGCTGAATTTCGCAACAAGCAAGAAACAGCCGAAATCCGAGTTCGCCTTTGGAAAGATACACCAGTAGAATGGGGAGACACTGCAGAGCTACTTGGATCGATTCAAGGAAGCTGCATTGCAGGTCCACGGGCTAGAAGAGAAAGTCCATGTCCACCTCTTGTCAGTTGGGCTTAACGGGTCTTCCCAACTTGCCAAGTCGATGTACAAGGACCCTGTGAAGTCCCTAAACAAATTTGGAATCCGATCCAAAAAGTATTTGGAATTGGAGCAGATGGAGATCGCCAACTCGGCTCCGAGGGAGAATAAAAAACCCTCTTCACCGCGGAACCGACGTCTAGAAAATTTTCAAGTCGGACAGTCCAGCCGACATCGGACAACCACCCCGGCAGGCCGACCTCCGCCAGGCATCCCTGACACTCGCTCCAGGCCAGGGAGATATGAGCAGAAGTTCGACAGGTACGCTCCGTTGAACGTTACGCGAGGACAAATTTGGAAGGAGGTGGCTTTCACGGAGATGATGAAGGTCGACCGACCTCCTCCCATAGTTCGAAGAGAAGGGATGGATTACACTCGGTATTGTGACTTCCACAATGGACCGGGACATACGACCGACCAATGCTGGGAGCTCCGAGATGCCATAGAGAGGTTCGTGCCTGAAGGCAAGTTGCACCAATACGTAATTCGAACCCAGGGGCATCAAGCCAAGAGAAAAGTCCAACAGGAGAATAAACCACGAGACGACAAGAAGAACAAGAAGGATGATGAGTTCCCAGAGCCCAAGTTCGAATGCAACGTCATCACAGGAGGATTGGAAGGAGGAGGCGACACGGCCAATTAGCGGAAGAAGTACCTCAAGGAGGTAATGTCAGTAAGAGATAGGCCGAAGTTCAAGGAAACCGGCGGTAGGAGTAGCAAAAAACACACACCCCCGTTGATTTATTTTACCGAGGAAGACTTGAAGGGAGTGGTACCCGGACCTAAAGACGACCTCGTCATAACAGGAACCGTCGCCATTTTCCGGGTCAAAAGGATATTTGTTGACAACGACAGTTCAGCTGACATCATTAACTGGAGCGCCTTCAAAAAGATGAATTTGAAGGAGGAGGACCTGAGGCCGTGTCAAACCATGCTGTACGATTTCAACGGTGAAGGTACCGACTTAAAGGGGGCCATTGACCTCCAGCTAACGCTGGGGACGAAGGAGGGCTTCAGGTCGGAGAGGGTGACGTTCACCGTCGGTGAATTCCCATCACCATATAACATCATCTTGGGAAGACCTACACTCCACAAGTGGGATATCCTGATGGCCACCAAGCATCAGAAAATGAAGATGATAGGGCACCTCGGCAAAGTCATCACGATTTGCGGAGATCAGAGAGAATCCCGACAGTGTTACTACAACAGGATCAGGGAAACGGAGGGTGGCCCATCATCCCCACCTCGAATTCGACAAGGAGAGCAAAGAGGATCCAGGACTGAGGAGCATTTATCCCGGAAGCCGGTTAATCTGGTAGAGCTCGATATGCGGGATGTCGAGGAATGGAGACCTGAGCCGGTGGACGAGCTTGAGGACGTCCAGATCGGCGTTTCCCCGGGACAGATTACCAAGGTAGGCAAGCAGTGCGATCCAGAAAACAAGGGTAGATTGATTCAATGCCTGAAGGAAAATCAAGATGTCTTTGCTTGGAAGGCATCCAAGATACCTGGGATCAAGCCTACTTTCTGTTGTCACAGATTAGCAATGTACGCCGGTTCTAAGCCAGTGGCACAGAAGAACAGAAAGCTCGGCCCTGTAATACCTTGAATTTTAAGCATGTAATTAAGCTTAGATTAAGCTCATGATTAAGGATAATCAATATGCTTAAGAGTGTTCAGAGAAAAGCTTGAGAAAAGAGTTGAGAAAACTCATTTGCACATGTGGCGCGGATAGCGCCAGGTTCCACGCGATCAGCGCCGTGGCCCCTGGAAGTTGGCGCGGGTAGCGCCACGGGTGGCGCGAGTCGCGCCACAAGTTGCCTAGAAAACCAGTTTCTGCTGGAATCCGGCGCGGTCGGCTCCAGATGCGGCGCGGTTGGCGCCATGGGTTTTATGTGTGGCGCGGTCAGCGCGGGGAGTCGGGCAGCTTATAAATCCTAGGTCATTTGGACGAAAATGGAGGAGAGAAAAGAGAGAAAAAGCCATTGATGAGTTACAGAGCTTTTTAGTTCCTTCATTGTTCGTTTAAACACCTCCGACCCAACTGAGAAAGTGATCAGAGCCCCGAAAGGAGAGTATACCCCCGATTGATTCGTGAGAATCGTCGATAAATAGTGAGATTTGATTTCTCTGAGAGAACCTTGAGAGCTCGGAGTTTAAAGGCGAAGGAAGCCTTGGTTGAGCAAGCTACCTGAGGGAAAGTGATTCCCTGGTGTTTCTGAACATCACAGGGGTAAGAAACTCGAGCTCTAACCGTTGGTTCTGTGTATTGAATTTTGAGGTTTTGGGGTAAACTTGAGGGGTGTTTTTAGAGGTGTTTGAGCCGTTATTCGGCTAGAACTCTGTAGAGTTTTATACTCAGATGGGTATTCTGAGGGAGTTAGAGCCTTGAATCATCATTACTGATGAAGTTTGATTTTGGCTCTGAGTCAGTATTAGCAGAGATAAAAGGTTGACTATATGACTAGTCTGAACCTTGGAGCAGTTGACAAAGTTGCTCATGAGCATGTATAGATGAGGTTTATGAGGTTAAACTGCTGATACTGAGAAATGAGATATTGAGAAGGCTTAAGCAGGAAATGCTTTGTATTAGCCTGATCAGAGTCTTTGCAGAGATTCTGTAGCCTTGTATAGGCTGAGAGGGATCCTGTTGAGGATCAGATGATCACTTGTACAGTGATTAGTTTATGTGTATAGAAAGGATGAGAGTTTCCTTTCATTTGAACGGCTTAGAACCGTGTCTGATACACTATATGCTTGTTCTTGTGTAGGACGTGAGCGTGAGAGCTCAGGTGGTGTTGACCACGAAGCCGGGAGAGCCGGTGAACTGTCTAGAGCAGGTAAGCTCTTGGTTCTTGTTTGTGTGTCCTCTGCTGTGTTC
>PYAF01006249.1:42803-57888 GCA_007407185.1 Glycine tomentella | reverse complement strand
CACCCCGTTTGTGGGACTCATGATGCAGGTGATTCATCAGGAGGAGCAGAGAGATCCCAAGGCAAGAAGCCTGTGCAGGGATAGCTGCTGTTTGCACACTTTAGGCTAGATGATATGAGCATGTGGCTCTGATGTTTTGTACCTAGCCTGTAGTTTGCTTTTGTTATACCCTGAGGGGTTATTTGTACAGTTTTGTACCCAAACAGAGATTTTGTATATTCACCATATGATATGTACAGTGTATCTGATGATGACATTTGTTGATGTCACTCTTATATATATGTGCTTCCAAACTGCTTATAACTCTGATTGATTATATGATTGTGTGTGACTATGCTTGGTAATGACCCTCATTCTGAAGGGGGCGTTACAGGCCCGGACAGAAAACAGACGTTGACCAAGCACATTGAAGAGTTGCTAGAGGCTGGGTTCATCAGAGAAATCCAGTATACGACGTGGCTCTCCAACGTAGTAATGGTGAAGAAGCCCAACGGAAAATGGCGGGTCTGTGTTGATTAGACAGATTTGAATAAAGTTTGTCCCAAGGATTCATATCCGATGCTGAGTATCGACCAGCTCGTAGATAACTCGGCAGGTTTCCAGCTGCTATCATTTATGGATGCCTATTCGGGGTATAACCAGATACCCATGCATCCCGACGACAGAGAGAAAACAACATTCCGAGGTATTGATGCTAACTATTGTTATGATGTCATGCCTTTCGACTTGAAAAATGTAGGGGCGACTTACCAGCGGATGATGAACAATGTTTTCTCGGATCAAATCGGGCGCAACATTGAAGTGTACATCGACGATATGATCACGAAGACATCAGTGATCGGGGACCATATCCAGGATTTGGAAGAAACCTTCCAGAAAATGCAGCAGCACAACATACGGCGGAACTCGCTGAAGTGTGCATTTGGGTAAAAGCCGGGAAATTCCTAGGCTTTATGCTAACCCACAGGGGAATAGAGGCAAACCCGGATAAATGCAAGGCCGTCCTGGATATGCAGTTTCCGACCAACAAGAAGGAGGTCCAGCAATTGACGGGGAGGATGGCGGCCCTAACCCGATTCCTACCAAGGTCAGCGGAGAAGGCTCTCCCTTTCTTCAAGCTGTTGAAGAAAGAAGCAAAGATCGAGTGGAATTCGGCGTGCGAGAAGGCGTTTCAACAGATCAAGGCATGTTTGGCCTCACCCCAAGTATTGTCAAAGCCTGAGCCAGGGGAAACGCTCATCTTGTATCTCTCGGTCGGTGAAGAAGCCATTAGCGCCGTGCTGGTTAGAGAAGTAGGCAAGTCACAATCGCTGGTATATTTCGTGAGCCAAGCTCTCAAGAACTAGGAACTCAGATACCAAAAGCTTGAGAAGGTGGCTTTTGCTCTGCTCACCACAGCAAAGAGGCTTCGCCCGTACTTTCAGAGCCATACCGTCGTTGTACGAACGAATCAACCCATCCGACAAGTGTTGCACAAGCCGGATTTGGCAGGAAGAATAATGAACTGGGCCATCCAGTTGTCCGAGTTCGACATTCAGTACAAAGCCCGCCATGCAATCAAGTCACAAGCTTTAACCGACTTCATAGTAGAGCTAACCCCGACGTCAACCACTCAACAGAAGGATAAGGTATGGAAGGTCTACGTCGACGACTCGTCTAATGCAAAGGGAAGTGGAGTTGGGGTCATTGTTGAAAATCCCGATGGAGTATCCCTTGAGCAGTCCCTCCAGCTCAACTTTCCGACTTCAAACAATCAAGCGGAATATGAGGCATTAATTGCAGGGCTAAAGCAGGCAAAGGAGCAGGGGGCGTCACGAGTCAACATCTTTACTGATTCACAACTTGTTTCTGCCCAAATTGAGGGGAGGTAACAGACTAAAGGTCATTTGCTAGCCAAATATTTGACGAGGGTAAAAGAAATCATGGCAGAGTTTGATGAAGTAATAGTCGCCCACATTCCCAAAGAGGAGAATGCCCGAGCCGACATATTATCAAAGTTGGCTAGCACGAAAGGAACGGGAAACCACAGAACAATCATACAGCAGGAGCTCGCCCAGCCGGCGTGCGTCATGGTGATACTGGTTGCAGAGGACTGGAGGAGGCCTATAATCAATTACTTGGAGCAAGGAGTCGTTCTAGAGGAGGAGCTGGAAGCAAAGAAGTTGGTCCGAGATGCAGCGATGTATGTGATTCTCGATGGCAAACTGTACCGCCGAGGTTTACATACCCCGCTGCTATTATGTCTAAACTCGGACCAGGCCGAGTATGTACTCTCCGAGATACATGAAGGGATCAACGGACAACACATGGGGGCAAGAACATTGGCACTAAAGGCTCTTCGCGCGGGATATTTCTGGCCGACTATGAAGGCAAATGCAGCAGAGCATGTCAAGAAGTGTGATAGTTGTCAGAAGCATGCGAAGTTAGTGTGGGTCCCTCCATCTGAGCTCGGCCTGATTACAGCTCCGTGGCCATTTTACAAATGGGGCATGGATCTCCTAGGGCCGTTTAAAGCTACAAAGGGCCAAATGCGATGGCTAATAGTGGCCATTGACTATTTTACCAAATGGATTGAGGCCGAGCCGTTGTCTACTATCACCTCGGCCCGTGTTCAAAAGTTCTTGGAACGGAACCTAATAGCGAGGTTTGGAATTCCGGCAGAAATTGTCACCGACAATGGTACACAGTTTACCGACGGTACATTCAAGGCAATGATGACAGGCCTCCATATCAAGCATCATTTCGCCTCGGTAGAGCACCCACAGTCCAACGGCCAAGTGGAGGCGGCAAATAAAGTTATCCTTGAAGGGTTGAAAAAATGGATGCATGGAGCCGGCCCGAACTGGGTCAAGCAGCTTTACTATGTGCTATGGGCCTACAGAACTATGGCCCAAAAAGCTACAGGAGAAACCCCGTTTAGAATGACCTATGGGTGTGAAGCAATGATTCCTGTCGAGATTGGTCAATCCTCCTGGAGAAGGCAACACGTACTCCGGGAAGAAGACAATAGTATTGCACTTGCCGCCGAGCTAGAATTGATAGAAGAAGTCCGAGTCGCCACCCATTGCCAAGAACTACATAGGAAAGGCCAGTTGGCTAAAAGATTCAACAAGTGAAACCGAGGACCTTCGAAAAAGGAGACCTCGTTTTACGCCGAGCAGATATCAGGAATAAGAATGCCCGAGAAGGCAAAATGGCAGCAAATTGGGAAGGACCATATCGGGTTGTCCAAAATCTTGGACAAGGAGCATATGTGTTGGAGGCATTGGACGGCAAGCAAGTTAAACGGACTTGGAACGCGGACAAATTAAAAAGATATTATAGCTGACTAAGCAGCTGAGAAGGTCCATGTGTTTTCCTTTAGTTGGCTTCTAGTCGGTCATTGGGATCATGGAATCTCACCATGTGTTTCCCTTTAGTCGGCTTTAAGTCCGTCATCGGAATCATGGACGCCATGTGTTTCCCTTTAATCGGCCATTAGGCCCGTCATTGGGATCATGGGATTAATGTGACTTTTCATGAACATCTCACTAGATTTTGTGAACCGGGAATGTAAATACCCGCGCAAGTCTACCTTAGAGATCATGAGCTATGTAAATTTTCATGTTCTTCATTAGTCGATTATGTGAACCGGGAATGTGAAACCCGCGCAAATCGGTAGTTGAAAATATGAATTTATGTAAATCTTCGAAGATTTTTTAATAAAATCCTTATTGAAAGGAACATTTTATTGTGCACATATTTGAGCGCTTAGCCGTTGTTCTGTATTAACTCGGTCTTGATCAAGCCAACGCAACTATTTAATCTAGATGAATCATCAGATTCTTCTGAAAGAATTACATCTACGGGTTAACGTTGCGAATACATTTAACAGTTGCTAAGATGGGAACATGATCCCATAATGCCGATTAATAAATCGGATTAAATAATATACTCGGCCATGGAAGCCAAAAATGACATATTTAAGCCCTGACTGACGAGTCAGAGTAGCCAAATATGAAAGTATTTTAATCCTGACCGACAAGTCAGGATAAAAAATACTTGGCCATAGAAGCCAACATGTGAAAGTGAAACGTTCTAAATCCCGACCAATAAGTCAGGATAGAAAGTACTTGGCCGTTGGAGCCATTATACGGAAGAAACAAAGGTGGCAAATCAAAACTGATAAAAGCCGACTATAAATTGCTTAAAGAAATTGTATCAAACATTGAAAAAGTTCACGAAATTAAATACAAAATAAGACCGGCATCCCGACCCTTCAGTTCCCACCGCCGCTCGGACCTGGGTTCTCCTCAGGCGAGTCTGCTGAGCTTGGCTCCTCCTCTTAACTATCAGAAATCGTCAGTAGCTGACCATTCCCAACATAAGATTTGAAGTGCATTCCCTCGGTGTTCAGTTGGACGCCAGGGTTGAGGAAGCGAACTTGGGCCAAGGCATTATTGAAGGAAGCCTCAGAAGACCGAGCAAGCTGGGATTGGACAAACCTAAGTTCATGGAAGGCTTCATCCGCGTCCTTGGTCTTCTTATCGTTTAAGTCCAGCAACTCCTTGTACCGCTCAGCAGCTTCAGCAACCCGACCCCGGTAAACAGCCGCAGATTCCTTGAACTTGGCTGCAGCAGCTTGGGAGGATTCAGCCTTCGCCTGAGAAGCCTCCAGCTGGGCTTGGGCGGCTTCGAGTTCGGCAGTCAGCTTAGCCACCGACTCTTGAGCTTCTTTAGCCTCTGCTCGGGATGCCTCCACTTCTTTGGCTGAAGTAGCAACATTTTCCCGGGCAAGATCCAGCTCCTGTTGAAGCCACCGGATCTCATTCTCGGAAGCCTTAAGCTCAGCGGCCCCCTTGCAAGCTTTTTTGTTTAAAGATACTAAGTTTCTAAGCAAGGAAGCGGTCTTGTGGCAGGCCAACTCCAGCGAGCTCAACTCCTCTATTTCAGGGTCGCTGAAGGGAACCAGGTCAGAATATCTTTTAGGTGCCCGGAGAACATGGAAAAGATCCCGGGTCACACCTTGGTCCCAGAGAGTTCGAAGGGACAGTTGGATGTGCTCCTCGGGAGGTTCAGGCACCGGGGTAGCAACAGTAGTGGCCGGGGCATCAGCAACGACGTCGGCCATGCGCTCATCAGGGACGTCGGTGGGTGCCTCGGCCAACGGAGAAGGAGGAAGAGGGCTGAAGGAGCCTCAGCGATCGGCTCGGCAGGAACAGGGGACGATCGAGACTCGTTGGCCGCCTTTTTGCCCTTGTCCTCGGTCCGTCTTTGCTTTCTCCAAAACTTAAGAGCTTCAAGATGTGCTGGCCGGGGGGCAGGGTTTGTGTTCATCTCGTTCGCTGCACAACAACAATAAAATAAATGTTAAGACCAGTGTTAAATATTTTCAATGATAATCTTCAGAAGCAATTCAAACTGACCACATTGAATATAATAAGCTATGGGAGCCAAGCTTTTTGAGTCTTTGTACGACAAAATGCTAGCCGCAGAAGAAGCATCCGAATCCGACAACCGAGTCTCGTCGGTTCGATAAGCAGCAGAAGGAAGATCATGATGGGTGGAAGTCCAGTACAATGGGAACTTCCAGGATCCCGAGGAAGAATCAGAGTTAGAAAAAAATGGATGTTGGCCGGGTTCGGCAACACTTTGAAAAATTTTTCTTTAAAACCTTTAAAAGATTCGGTAAAGAGAGAGAAGAGCCGACGGTCAGATTGGCGGTCTTTACGACCCCGGAAAGAGGTCCACCCTTTCCGGTCGGCAGGTTATTTGCCTGATCGGTTGGTTTGGATAGAGAAAAAATAAAAAAAATAGGGAATAAGTGCAGGAGACTTCCAGTTTTTGACAAAGAATCTCGAAGGCCTGCATGAAAGCCCAGCCATTCGGGTGAATCTGAGAAGGAGCGACTTGCAGGTGCTCTAGCACCCGCATTTGGAAGTCGGTGAAGGGAAGACGGACTCCCAACCGAGTGACTATATCTTTGTAAAATAAAAAGAAATAAGGGTCATTACCCTCTCGAGTAGAGCATACAGGCTCACCCGGGCGGGGAAGACAAACATAAAAGCCTTCCTGGTCCCTGAGGGGGAGGGACGCAAGGTCCTCAGAACTCATCACCGAGGTGTGTTACAACACCTCATGAGCAACCCAGGGAAACCTACCTGTCAGAGCAGGGGAGAGAATTTGGGAATGAGACCCGGTTGCGGATTCTTCAACGGTCCTGGCGACGGACGGGTCCATAGTTACCTATGACAATAAAAAGAAACAATTAGTCAAGTACCTGGAAGGAGAACCGTCAAGGGACTGGGTTGAGAAGAGGCCGGAGCCGGTATGGTAGACTCTTCGACAGAAGTCGGCACCCCGGTACTGAAATCTGACTGGGATGGTAATGTATTGGTTTCCTTGGGAGGAGGTTTGGGAACCCAGATGGGGTTATGGCGACATCGATCCAACAACTCCTTAGCTTCTCTATTAAGATCCATGTTGCCTAGGTACATGAATTCCTCAATACATTTTGAGCAATGCTCATATTGAATTTCGAAATTCGGCTCGGGTACAGGGTAGGTCTCGGAATCATTTGAAGGGGCATTACTCGAAGAGACGGAAGCCCTAGGGGGTACCCTAGATTCAGAGGCAAGTATTGCCGATCTTTGACGTGATGATGACCCCAAGCTAGAAGACCCTAACCTAGAAGGATTGGGAGGCTTTGGACCTAATCTGGAAGGGGTGGGAGGTTTTGGGGTAGGGGCTTTGGAATTGCCTAGACCAGAAGGGGCCCGAAGTAGGGATTTCCTTTTTTCTTCTTCAGGAAGGGGCAAACCATAAAGCCAGAATACAGCACGGCGGGTAACCGATTTGCGGATTTCTTCTTCTTGCTCAAGGGTATATTTCATGATGAATGAGAAAGAAGGTACAAGAACTGGGGAATGTGAAGGTGGAAAAAATGTGCAAAAGAGATTGACACTAAGGATTTGTGCAGAATAAGACGAAATGTAAAGAATTGCAAAAACAGTAAAGGAAAGAAGAGGGCAGAAAGATACCTGGAGCAGATGAAGGTCGATGAAAGAAGGATTGACAAGGAAGCACAGAAAAAGCAAAGAACGCAAGAGTCGCAGAGGATGGAAAAGAAACCCAAGGAAGAAGCAAGTATGCAGAGATTGCAGGAGAAGCGCAAGAACAATGAGAATGCCAAAGGATTGAAGGCAAAAACAAAATAAAGATATTTTAATGAAATAAAACGGAAGGGACGCATTAAAAAAGTAATCGCCAGAATTCAAAAGTCATGGATAATAACTGCTGGTTATGGGAGAACGTGGAAGGGGCAAAAATGTCATTAGCACAAAAAGGAAATGATTGAAACGTGCAAAGAAAGATTGATTGACAACACACGTGGCGGCTAGGGATCAAAAGACGATCCATACCTCTATGTTCATAGCTGTCCAGGCTACTTTGAAAGGACAAAAGATAGCTCGGCATTGAAATCAACAGGAAATGATCGGAGGACGATGTCAGAAGATGAACTATCTTGACAAAGGGCAAACGCAAAATATGTCCCGATTCAGAGGAGGATCACCTCGGCTCAGATCTTGAATACCTCGGGTCGGACAGTTGAAGCTTCGGCTCGAACCTTGGACACGTCGGTTCAGATATCAATTAACCTTGCTCAGGGTTTTTCCCAAAAAGCATAGTCGGCTTCATCACTGATACATCCCGGCCACCCAGAGTGCTAGATGACCGGGCTGAGGGGCATCTGTTACGGATAAAAGATAAAAATATGATATCTTTTAACCTGTTAATTCAAATATTTAAATCTTCATTAATCCGTCACGTAACAACCAGAAAGATAACCAACAGAAGATAGAAGATATGATTGTTATCTTCCAGTTATCAATATCTCTCCATATCAAGGAAGAAGATATTGGGCTCAACCGTCAGCATTCGAAATCCAAATTAGAACATATAAATACAGCACATCCCATGGTGAAAGGTACATACACTCTCCTGACTCTCTCTTTTCCTTTCACACAAGCACACACTGCACCCCCCATCGTGCCGTGTTACTTTGCTGTGATCTTCTTCCTTAAGTTGCTTCATCCTCATAAGCT
This sequence comes from Glycine tomentella, assembly GCA_007407185.1. Lineage (NCBI taxonomy): Eukaryota > Viridiplantae > Streptophyta > Magnoliopsida > Fabales > Fabaceae > Glycine > Glycine tomentella. The sequence continues at coordinate 49,804 of PYAF01006249.1, read as the reverse complement.
TCTTAAGAGATAGAGAGTTTGATCCTACATAAAATCATCCAACACCACTTGTTGGACATTTTTGTTCTCACCGAGTAGAACATGACTTACATTATGCTAGTCAACGCGTACCACATCGTTATCTCATTAAAGATCTCCTTAAAATTTAAACTTATTTTGTAGCCTAAGTATTTATAAGAGAAAGATGTGTCCAATAACTTATAAACATTCTCTATGTTTGTCATAAGCTGGTTGGAGTTATATAAAGTGAGACTGAATTCGACTTTTGTTATTTTTTCCATCTAACATTTTTAATTTTTTACGCTTTTCATCTTGCAAATAAAAAATCCTTATCCACAATTCCTCACATGATGAAATAAAATAACTCTCCTTGTCTCTCACCCACTGCTTCATTCAAACACATAACAGACTTCACTTGTTCAGTCATTGCACAGATCACTCACACTTTATAAATCTTACATTTCACTCATCATTTTCACTCATCATTGATCACATGACTCGTTTAAATTTGGGCTCCAAGAAACAAGGTCATCGTTCGTTGAGTGTAGACAAAGTTGCCTATACCGAATGGATATGGAATTGTGACATCTAGCTAGGAAGTGTTTGGTTGTGCTACAACCTACAAAAAGGGTTTAATTAGATGAGATGCAACAAATGTAAACATAAATTTGTAATTTCTGTTTAAAATAATCACATTAAGAATGTAAACAAAATCTTTAGAATTCATGACTTCATATAAATTTATTATGTAAATATAAATGTATAATTTCTGTTTAAAACAATCACATTAAGAACATAAACAGGATATTTAGAATTCGTGAGTTTCACATAAACATACATCTGTCCATGATTGCAGAAGATCTGTTATAGTAGAATGCTTTCTTAGAGTCTTGACCCTTTTTGTTCTTGTATCTTCTTTTGATAGTGATAGGATACAACTCTCATGGGCAGACAATGACAGTATTTAGTTTTCTAGATCCCTATTTATTTGAAACTGAACCACTACGCTTAATATAACTGCACCTATCTTATTCTTTTACTAACTTCCCTTTGTAGTCAATTACCCTTATGTCCTTTATTCATTAAATCAAATAACATTTATTTAAATAAGCTACAATGATAAATCTTACATTCTCCTACTTGGCTCATGTCACAAATTTCATTTCATGATTTAATGAAAACAATTATAATGTACATACATAGGGCTAAAGTTTTCATACATTGACCTCATCATAAATCATGATTAGAAATAAAACCAATAAGAGTTATGGTGGTTCTATGCTATCAAATCAACATAGTTCCTTCCATGAACCACTTTATTAGCTCTTCTTCCTAATATGATACTTTAATGGAAGTTTAATGTTCCACAATAATACTATTATGTCTTCATTAGGGACAAATCTTGTTTTTCGAAATTCATTCATACATGCATGTATACATAAATTTGAAAACAGAATAATTTTCAAAAACTTAAACATCATTGAATTCAGAGTGTCAATAGTCAATAATTACAACAATGATCAACGTTCATTAGCTGACATACTGTCCATACTACATACATGACTAATAAATGTCTTGGGCAGTAATCTCTTCATCAAGGGATCAACTAACATAAAATTAGTGCTAACATGTTTTATAGACACTCTACGTTTCTGAACCTCTTCTTTAACGGCAAAGTATTTCAATTTCATATGCTTAGCACCTTTTGAATACATGTCATTTTTTGAAAAGAAGACTGCTGCAAAATTATCAGAATAAATTTTTAGCGGCCTATCAATACTGCCAACCAATTCAAGCCCTGAAATAAAGTTTCGCAGCCATTTAGCATATACCATGGCTTCAAAGCATGCCATAAATTCATCTTCCATAGTGAATGCAACAATTACAAACTGCTTCACACTTTTCCATGACATAGCTCCTCCAGCTAAAAAATACAGATAATAATAAGTAGATTTTCTTGTATCTGCACATCCTGCAAAATCCGAGTCTGTGTATCCAATCAGTTCAAGGTTACTAGACCTCCTATATGTTAGCATGTGACCTTTAGTGCCTTGTAAATATCTCAGAACTTTCTTTGCAGCTTTCCAATGATCTATACCAGGATTATTCTAGTATCTTCCCAACATTCCAACTCCAAAGCTAATATCTGGTCTCGTACAAGTTTGAGCATACATTAAGCTCCTAACAAGTGATGCATATGGAATTGCTTCCATTTCCTTTCGTTCCAATTGATAATTAGGACATTGCATGAGACTAAACTTGCCTCCTTTCTGAATTGGTATTGGAGACAATGAGCAGTTTTGCATTCTGAATCTCTCTGAAACTTTATTAATATATGCTTTCTAAGACAAACCCAACAATTCTTGTGATCTATCACGGAATATTTATATCCCAATCACATAGAATGTCTCACCCATATCTTTCATTTCAAAGTTACAATAGAGAAACTTCTTAGTCTCATTTAAAAAACTAAGATCATTAGTTGCAAGCAAGATATCATCAATATATAGAATCAGTAATATAAACTCACTCCAATTGACCTTCAGATATATATACAGATCAAAAGTGTTTTCTTTAAATTAAAAGGAAACAACGATATCATTGAACTTAAGGTACCATTGTCTTGAAGCTTGTTTAAGTTCGTATATTGATTTCTTAAGTTTACACACCATGTGCTCTTTTCCCTTTTCTATGAACCCATTGGTTGGTCCATGTACACATCTTCCTCTAAATTCCCATTTAGAAAGACGATTTTCACATCCATTTGGTGTAACTCTAGATCATAACGAGCCACCAATGCCATAATGATTCTTAGTGAATCCTTTATTGAAACTGGTGAAAAGGTTTCTTTATAGTCAATGACATCTTTTTGAGTGAATCTCTTTGCAACTAGTCTAGTCTTTTACCATTCTAAGTTACCATGAGAGTCACGTTTGGTCTTAAAAACCCATTTACATCCAACTCTCTCACATCCTTCTGGTAACTCAACAAGATCCCAAACCTCACTCTGTTCCATATATTTCAACTCATCTTTCATGGCATCTAACCACTTGTCATCATCTTCATTATTCACGGCTTGTGAAAACATCACCAGATCATCTTTTATACCCAAGTCAAATTTAAACTCTTGTAGATATACCACAAAATCATTAGATATAGTAGATCTCTTTTCCCTTTGAGATCTTCTTAATGCTATTTTTTGTGGTTCTTTTACAATGGGTTCATTCGATTCATTGGTAATAGTTTCATCGTGAGCAATAGGATCATTCATTTGTTGTTCTTCATTATTATTAATCGGTTCAATAACATGTGGAACAACAACATTACTAGAGCTACAAGTCAAAGGAACTTGTACTCTCACTTCTTGAATTGTCACTTTACGTGGTGTTTCACTCCCACTAACTTCACCATCTTCAACGACCCTAGCATTTTTAGTTTCTATAATCCTTGTGGTATGATTAGGACATTAAAATTTATACTCTTTTGACTTTTCTAGATAACCAATGAAATACTGATTGTTCTTGCATCCAATTTCTTTTCTTGTGGGTTGTAGTATCTAATTTTGTCTGGCAACCCCAAACATGCAAGTGTCTTAAGCTAGGTTTCCTTCCTGTCCACAGTTCAAAAGGAGTCTTTGGAACTTCTTTACTAGGAACCCTATTTAATACATACATGGCAGTCTTTAGAGCATAAGTCCACAATGAAATGGGTAAAGAAAAATTACTTAACATATTTCTAACCATGTCCAACAAGGTTCTATTATTCCTTTATAATACACCATTCTGTTGTGGTGTAACTAACATTGTGTATTGAGCACAAATACCATGCTTTTCTAGGAATTTAGCAAATGGGCCCGAATGTTGTCCACTTTCATCATACCTTCCATAATACTCACCACCCCTATCAGACCTGACAATTTTCACCTTTCTGTCTAATTTCCTTTCAACTTCATTAATGTAAATGTATAAAGAATTTATAGCTTGCGATTTATCATATAGCAAGTAGACATAACCATAACGTGAATAATCATCAATGAAGATGATAAAATATTTCTCTTTATTGAAAGAGTTAACATCAAAAAGACCACAAACATCAATGTGTATAATTTCAAGAAGCCGAGTATTTCTTGTGGCTCCTTTCTTTATGTGTTTGTTTGTTTGCCTTTGATACAATTCACACAAACATTCAGATCAGTAAAATATAAATCCGAAAAGATTTGATTCTTTACCAATCTTTCAATTCTTTCTTTGGAAATGTGTCCCAAACGTTTATGCCACAAGTAAGCGAAACATTCATTAATTAAGGTGCATTTAGTACCAACATTATGATCCAGAGTCATAAGCGTTTCAGTATAAAGATTATCAAGACATAATTTATATAATCCATCACATAAGGTACCATTCCCAATCAAATGATTGTGCTTGTACAAACTGAAACTACCACTACCAAATTTAAAATAGTATCCAGCTCTATCAAGTTTAGAAATAGAAACTAAATTCCTAGATATACTAGGTACTAAAGAGTTTTACATAAGTCCAAATGATGTCCATTGTTAAGGATCAAACGGTAAGCCCCAACAGCCTCCACTAGAACTTTCACTATATTACCCATAAAGACAAACTTTTCATTTGGCCTTGTAGTTTGGGTTGTAAGGAGTCCCTGCAAAATATTAGAAACATGAGTTGTACATCCATAGTCAATCCACCAAGTATTATACGAAACTTTAGCAAGGTTTGATCGTAACATACATAAGCACAATGCTTACCTTTCTTTTCAAACCAAGCCTTACGTTTCGGGCAATCCTTTTGGAAGTGCCCAGTCTTACCATAGAAATGACATTTGTTGCCATTATGTTCCTTCTTGTGGATTTGAGAAGAGGAGGCCTGATTGATCTTTAATGGTCCTCTTCCCTTCTTCTCATGCTTCTTAACACTCAGCTGCTTGATGTTTGACATAATTGATGGAATGAATTCCCTGGTTCTTAATTATGGTTTCCTTTTGAACTAACATACCGTGCAATTCATGCACATTCCATTTGTCTTTCATGGTATTATAGTTCATTTGGAAAGGACCATGCTCAGACAATAATGAGTTCAATATGAACTGCACAAGGAAATTTTCATCCATATCCATTCCCAATGACTTCAGTCTTGCTGCAATATTTGTAATTTCAACAACATGCTCATGCATAGTATGTGAATCATCAAATTTCATGGTGGTCAGTGTACTCATTAGTGTCCCAGCAAGAGACTTTTCAACAGTTCAAGAGAACTCTTCCACAAGTTTTATCATTTCTTTAGCACTTTCAGTTTATGGAAGAGTTGGTGTGATAACCCTAAGTTATTTTCGGTTGGCGCCATACCCCCGCGCGACAGCGCGGGGATTCGCATTAGAAAACCCTGGTTAGGGTGTGGCGTGGGTCGCGCCAGGATTGGCGCTGACAGCGCCAGACCTTTTGGCTGTGGCGCGTATGGCGCCACTGTTCGCGCGGATCGCGCCATAAGTGCTCTGGAAAACCAAATTTCTCTGGATTTTCGCGCGGACCGCGCTAGAGGTGGCGCGGGTGGCGCCAATGGGCTCGAAAGGTTCACGCGGTCAGCGCGGGGATGGCGCTGATAGCGCCAGTTCACCGACCTTGTGGCGCGGATCGCGCGAGACTTGGCGCGGATCGCGCAGGAGCTCGGGCAGGCTGAGTATTTAAAGGGTCAAACGCGTTTTGAAGGGAAAAATACTATTCCCTCTTCTTCTCCATTAAAGGCCATTCCAAGCTTTGTGGGACCCTAAATACTAGCCTAAGTCCTTATTTTAGCCTAGAATCTTGGGAGAGAGGATTAGAAAGCTTGAATCCTTCATTCCTTGAGTCTTGAAACCCTTGGTGAGTGAGAAGTGAAATCCCCAAAAGAGAAAACGTAGAAAACTTGAGTTGGCAGAGACTCATCGTTTGGGGAAGGACATTAGAGCTAGAGGAAGTTGTCCTGAGGCCATGTGAGTCACCTCTGAGGTAAGAAACTCAAGTTCCTTCGGTTAATTGTGAAATTGGGGTTTTCTGTATAGAGTGACCCACAGAGATAGGGGGCTAGAATTAGCCCAGGGTCCTGTAGAGATAGTTACTCAGAGCTATGTTAGGATGAAGGATTAGCTTTCAGGTTGTGATTCTGATGACTTTGGATATTGGCTCTGTGAATGCATAAGTGACCAGTGTAGAGTCACTTGTTTATGGTTTTCTGATATACATGAGCCATGCCTGAGTCTATGTTGAGCCTGAGAGGCTGTTAGAACGGTGCCTGGGTTGAAGGCAAAACCGTTCTAGAGATATTCTGTATATTGGGCCATGATGTAGAAATATGATATGTGTTGAGTCTGTGATGACTCAATGGCCCTGTTACCAGCTTTGATATACTTGTATAATCTGAGAAAAAGCCTTGTGTGGGCAGAATTGATAAACCCTAGGATAGGGGATTATGATCTGATACATTCTGTGATTGAATGTGTGTGATATGGTTTTGATATGAGATTGCTTATGCCTTGATTAGGCATTGATTCTGAGACTATTGGCAGTGGAAGCCACAGACCTGGGAAGGAGCTACGAGCTGAAACCTTACCAGGTAAGTTCAGTGTTCCCTGGGGATGAATTCCCGCTTTGGTTGCACACCACACTCCTGGGGAGTGTTGGTCATGATTCATGATGCATGCATTGGCTGTGACATTCATTGTATTGAGATTGTGTGCATTGGCATTGATATTTGTGCTGTGTTTGATCTGTCTGTTGGCCAATGGGAGAATACCGGCGTTGAGGAGCTCTGCCGTGTATTCTGGACGTTGAGGAGCTCCGTCCCTGGCATCGAGGAGCTCTGCCAGCCATCTGTTGGCCAACAGATACATACCGGCGTTGAGGAGCTCCGCCGGGTATTTTGGGCGTTGAGGAGCTCCGCCCGTGGCATTGAGGAGCTCTGCCACACTATGACAGGCACTGACGTTGAGGAGCTCCGTCAGTGGGCGTT
>PYAF01006249.1:6785-37412 GCA_007407185.1 Glycine tomentella | reverse complement strand
ATCCTGTGACGATTTTGAGGTTGTAATGACCCTATGATGATATTGAGTTGTGATGAAAGTAATGAAAGAATAAATAAAAGATACAAAAATGAATCATTTATGCATTTTCATGTGCATATACCCGAAAGGGTACGAGATGATGAGATGATGAGATGTGTCAGATAACTAAACTGAGTCCAGGCGTTCAGCTGTGTTGTTTCCTGAACTTGGGGGTAGTTGAGACAGGGAGGACCACACCACCATGATGATCACATAGGTGGAGGTGACATTCCTATGCGCCCCTGGGCTACCCTGACTGTTTGCATAAGTTCGTTCCACTAAGGTGAGGGTGGGGTTATCTGACAGTGGCCACAATTATTTAGATGTTGCTGAGATCTCAGTCATGCATCATATAATAAGATGAGCATGCATTTTCTTGCATATCATGACAAGTGTTTGTGTGAAGAAAAGATGCTTTAATTAGTGGTTAAAGATTATTAGACTTTAAGGAAAACGTTTTATTTAAAATCTCTGTATTATTATATATATATATATATATATATATATATATATTTATTATTCCGTAGTGTTGATATTTAAATTTTGTTTATCAAGACTGACCCTATTTTGTGTCGTGTGGTTGACACCTGTGATGACCCTAAATTATTTGGGCGAGCAGAAAAGCAGTGATTTGGATGAGGTACGAGAAGAATGAAGATTGTGTGCGGTTGTCTGTTTTTTTGATGATATTATGGACTGTGTATATATGGACTGTGTATATATGGGACTCTGGATATGTAATAATGAATGGACTGTAGGGTATGTGTGAACGTTATGCGCTACATAACTGAAATAACGCGTAAACTCTTATAATTTCTAAACTCGTTCTTAAATCAACGAAATTTTCATTTGAACCTTCATTTCTAAATCTAGTTTTTGAAATCAACCAAGATCTGTTGAAATTTCATTCTTTTTGTTTTTGAAAAATTTTTAGCAAATAAAAATAAATACGTAATAAAAAGCAAAGTAGAAGTGGTCGTGACATTTAGTCCATTAAAAACTGCAATAGTTCAGAAAAGTGAATGTGTAGCAACAGTACTGCAAGGTATAAAATTTGAAAAAAAAATGCTTTGAATCATACATATCGCATACTAACATGATTCACAGATTCATACATCATAAAATGCATACTAATGTTAACCTTTGGGATCCATTAATACGCAACATTCATTTATAATGATGCTAATAAAATTTTTCGTAATTTGACAATAATACATACACTAGCTAGAATTATTTACTATCTTTGGATGTGTAAATAGAACTAGCTGTGTATCCATTATGCCAACATCCATGTTTATTTATTATGACGACAAATAACCAACCTTTGGGTTGATCCTTAAGTGCCCCATAATAATAAACTTCAATTCATCCATAAACTAATAAGTTTAATACATTCATAGCATCAAAATTATGGATGATTGAAATGAACATACAATTTGGAATTAAATCACTCATACAAATTGGCCACTTTGGTGACTAAAAAATTCACCGTACTTTAATTCCAAGATACAAACACTTCATTAAATACAAAAATATGTTAAAATTATAAGATTTTAATAACATTCAGACATATTTTAACATCATAATTAATTTTCAATGTCAACAAAATATACAATCCTTCGATCACAACACATCAATGCATATACACTTTATCAAATACAATTTTAAATATGCATTGGTACAATTTTTTTTAATCAAGGAGTGTAATGACCCGACTCGTCGCTATGATATCACTAACCCTAAACGTGTAATTTCAAATATTAATAAAGACTTTATTAATTTGATTATGAAAATGAGAGTGAATTTTTTGAGATAATACCTTTATCAAACAACATAAAAATACATAAATAAATACACATGTATGTATATTTTAAACCATTACATATCATTGCCATATCAGGACATAATTTAGCTTTTAATATATATATATATATATATATATATATATATATATAAGTTTGGGCTTTACATGCCCAATTAAAGAAAGTCAAGAATTAACTAAGAAAGAGTTAACAACAAAACTCAACTCTCTCCCAAAATGAATTTCAACGTTATCATGTCGGCTTGACGGCTCCAACAAAAAGGATCTCCCTCCAAGGTCATCTACTACTGCTCATATGCTCCTAGGAACGAAAGTTTGTGATCATTACAGGTACCAACCACATAGTACAAAAATTACATGGTTGAGTTTATTATACAAAATCAACAAGCACCAGATAACAACAATTAGAAAGAAAAAATAACAACCACAATCATTATCAATAATCAATCAATTCAACACACATTCAGCAAACTAGTCATCACTTTTTCCACAATTCAAATCATTTAAGCTCAGAATGATGCAGTGACTCAACTCTCATAATGCAATGTGGTACCATCTTCATGGAAATAGCCTCTCTTAGGGAAAATGATGCAGTAGCTCGTCGAAGCCACCCTATTGTGCACAGGTCTCTCCCCCCATGGTGATCAACCATGAGTCTCAATGGAGTTCCAAATAGAGTGATATGCCCCAAGTACCCCCGGTACTTACTGCCACCATTCTATTTCCATCAATGCAATTATGAAGTATGAAACATAGGCACCATCAATGCACTGACCGTGGATAGGAACCGAAATTTTAAACAATCCCTTTTTCTCTCTAGGGATGCTTAAAATTTGTAAACTCTTCCTCGCAAGGATATCCAATAAGTCATGCACCCCCATGTACATACACAACATACAACCATGGGCTCATCAATGCACTGACCATGGATCGAGACAAGAATTTTAAGCAATCTTTTTTTCTCTCTAGGGATGCTTAAAATTCGTAAACCCTTCCTCGCAAGGATATCCAATAAGTCATGCACCCCCAGGTGTATCCACAACATATAATGACATTATCAACATCAACATTATCTCTCATCAATGTCATTATCAACATCAACATCATTTAATCTCATAGTCATCAACAATATCAACATCATTTTATTTCAATATCATCATCATAAACATCAATATCATCTCATTTCAACATCATCAACCACATCAACATTTTCTCATTTCAACATCATCAACCACATCACATTATCTTATTTCAATATCATCAACCACATAAACATTATCTCATTTCAACATCATCAACCACATCAAGATTATCTCAATTTCAATATCATCTCATTCATCCACAATCCATATTACCACAAGACTGGTATTTTAGAAAAATTTTAAATTAAAGAGGAGGACTACAATATATAAAACACACTCTTATGCCCATTTAAAAAATTTAATAAAGAATTAAATAGAAAAACATATTCTAAAATTTTGGGCAAAGTCTCCTCTGTAATTAAGACTTTTTCCAAAAATCCAATCAATATAACAACAACATCATTCACAGTTTTATCCATCAACAACAAATTCATCGCATCCCATCAGTTAAAGACACAATTTTTCTTGAAAACGAGCACACAACAAGAACAAACATACATCATTAATAAATACATCACATCCCATTAGTTTAAAGCATAGTTTTTCTTCAAAATCAACACAGAACAAGGGCATGCATATATCTCCATAATTGGGTTTCCTGACCCCCAACTATGGTATCAAAAACTGTAACTAAATAATAAACTCCCGCTACCTACCTATCCCCCTCTGTTAACTCCTAATAGTGTCGTTTTGAGATCTCTCAAGTTCACGTGCTTTAGCTCAAACACATAGCTTTATATACCAAATTGAAGATAATTTAGTATATATTTTAAAGACAAGGTTAACATTAACATTCAGGGTCAAATACCCACTCAAATTTAAAAAGGGGCTAAAATGATGTTTTGGAAGTCCACATCAAAAGGACATTATTTTGAAATTCCAATCACACCAATGCAATCGAGGCTCAACGAAGGTCGCAAAAATGACATCAATATTATAAAAAGGAAACTTTTACAACATCTCATTTTCAAAAGTTTTTCAAAGGAAGTGTAAAAATATCCAATAACAGTATCCAAATCACGAGAGATATCAAGAGAGACTTCAAACTAGCTAGGAGAAGGCAAGGAAACCATGGTTACCTCGGAGAAACCAAGAAAGCAGGATTGGAAGCTCCGTTTTCTATCGAATCCTCAAGTTGAATTTCGAAGATTTCGCTCTGATTAAAGTGTTCCTCTCTATGCGGTGGTCCAACGACAAGAAATAGTGGCTCATGGTAGTCACCGGTGGTCGTGACTGGTGAAGGAGGATGAGGAGGGGTTGGGCGGTTGTTAGAGAAGAAGAAGACCAGAATTTTCGTGTTTTTCATGCTTCTGAATCATATATAACTAACTTGACTCACCCAAATGAATTTTGGCTCACCTGGGCAAGCTGATCCAAATTTGAAATTTTACTGCTTCTGTGAAAAATTAATATCTCGCGTTGCAGATGTTATTGTGCCAATCCCAACGGTTAAAAGTTACATATGTGGGTTAGGAGCCTACCTATAAAATTTTAAGGCGATCCAATAGTTAACTAATTCATAATTGTGGTTTTACTAAATCAAGTGTTGGGTCAAATTCGAAATCACATAATTTCAACGCAGTTCAAACAAACTCCACATAACTTAACATCCACACTAAGAAATTGCAAAAGGATAATTTACACAAAAATTCAACTAATCTAAACTAATCAAATGATCAAATAACACAAGAAATACATCAAACATCTATTTTTAGTTATAGAAATTCCAGGGCAGTACAGGGAGAGCAACAATATGATTAACCATTATTGTTTACCTTTCATCACCACCATTAATGTGTCTTTGTCTTGTAGTGATAGGAAAGATAATTTTTATTTAATATATATATATATATGTGGAACCAAAAACACCATCAAGACTTTATCATGATATCCATTGGAACATAAGGCATACCAAGCGAGAAACAACAACTCCGTGGGAAAGTGTAAGGCTTTGTCATATTATTTGATCAATATTATTCAATCGGTAATACTCGCAACAAGCAGAAAATTAAGATTCAAAATCTACTAGAATAATTTATCATTCCATCAATCAAAATTAGTAATGGAAAATCACAAATTCTTAAACTTGTAGCTTTGATACCACATGTAAACATAAATCTATAATTTCTGTTTAAAATAGTCACATTAAGAACATGAACAAGATCATTTGAATTCACGAGTTTCACATGAATTTATCATGTAAACATAAATCTATATATTTTTATTTAAAACAATCACATTAAGAACATGAACAAGATCTTTAGAATTCATGAGTTTCACATAAACATACCTTTGTCCATTATTGCAGAAGATCTCTTATAGTAGAATGCTTTCTTAGAGTCTTGACTCTATGTGTTCTTGTATCTTCTTTTGATAGTGATAGGATACAACTAGACAATGACAATATTCAGTTTTCTAGATCCCTATTTATTAGAAACTGAACCACTATGCTTAATATAATTGCACCTATCAATAGTTATCCTTTTAATAACTTCCCTTTGTAGCGAATAACCTTTATGTCCTTTACTCATTAAATCAAATAACATTTATTTAAATGAGCCACAATGATAAATCTCACAATAGCTACTATATTTTCCATCCTCGTAAGTGCATAAACTGTGTTATCTTATACAATGCTCATTATCTCTCACATGCATAGTTATCTAGGGAACATGCATGAGCTGAGTTCCATGATTGGAGAAAAAGACAAAAGGAGGTATGGTTCCTTGAATTCCTTGTATTTTTTTTCTTATTATAGTATTTGCAATTTGTTAACTAAGACAATTTCATATATGCAACCTCATGTTGATCAAAGCATGGTTAGATTTGAGATTAGATTGCATGAAGGAGGTGCAACTTAATTGCACAATGTATTTTTCTCATTGTTTTCTTTTTAAAGTGAAACACTTGTTATAACAGGTAGGACTTTTTGAAAAGTTTCTCCAATGTTCAATCTTAGAGGAATGTTATTCAGATGTTCAGTGACAAACCACTAACTTGATCTATTTGATGTATGCTAAACACATGTAGTTTAATATATATTCACTTCCTCCTGCTTATGTATTGAATTGAGGAATTGGTTGGCAGGTGAGTTACAAGGCATGAGTAATTTATTATTATTTAATTTCCTAACTTATGCCTGTGCATTAGTTTGAATAGTTTCAAGACTTCAATCATGTGACCAGTTATTAAAAGTTAAAAATATTATTATGACTATCAGATGGAATTATATTGTTTGTTTTATCCAAGGGATTGGTATCTTGCTTGATGCTTTTGATGAGGTCAGTTTCATTTTCCTTTTCTTAACTTGTTTACAAAAATTCAGTGTATCAAGGTTGAACATATTATAGTATTATAGTTACTTCTGTTTAAGTGTGGAGGTGAGGAAATATATGTGGCACCTTTAGGCAAACATTGTTTTGATCTGATTAACTATTTGTGAGGTGTGTACCATCTCTAATTACTAATTACTTTTGAATTTTCATTCAATTTATTTATCAAGTATGTTATGCTTGGTGTAGGGAACTAATGGGGTGCCAAAAATTAAGAATGATTATAATCTTGCAATATTGAGAGCGAGCCCTGTCACAGCGGTAAAGTTGTATCTTGGTAACTTGTTGGTCATGGATTCGAATCCGAAAATAGTCTCTTTGCATATGAAAGGGTAAGGTTGTGTACAATATCTCTCCCCTTACCTGCGCATATTGTGGAGCCTCAGAGCAATGGGATATATAGGTTTTTAGTATAATATAGCCAATATTGCACCTATACATTCAGGAGAAACAAGGTCTTGAATTTAGTATCTTAAGCAAATTTAGTTTTCTTGAATTTATTTTCATTTTAATTTAAAATAATTTACTTTTAGTAGTACTGTCAATCATATATCATGTTGTGATTTATATATGATGCATGTGTTTAGATGATTATAATTGATCTATTGTAATGAAAGTAGTCAGATTTGGATTTTGGAGATCAACCCAACTAATTTTTTAGTGCTTACTATAGGTTTTTCAACTATAGTATATCGCCTTGCTAGTTGGGGCATGGATAATACTGAAAATATAGTCTCTAATCTTGAACGATAGGAGAATTAGTTTTATGGTTGCTGCAATATACTTTGTTAAGTCTAACTGCGTCCAAATCACATTGGAATATACCAAACAATTAAATTTCTAAGGTTTTGATGTTAACAAAGTATAAATTTTATGTATTAATCTTTCATGCTTAAGCTGCAGGTTTATCTATCTCTATGAGATCCAAGCATAAAGCATAATGAACAGAAAAACTCTTGACGATAGTCAAAGTATCAGTCATTGGATGATACTGCATCAACATCCAATCCAAAGAAGATAAGTGCTTTAATACTTGGCTCATAGTACAAAAGCAATGAAATAGTTACTCGATCCTCAAGTACTGAAAGCAATCATCAAAAAGTTATGTCCTTAAATTGTCTTATCTTGACATTCTTAATTCCTTTTGTCTTATGATGTTAATATTATTTGATTTGTATGCTAAAAGTCAGCTCTGAGCAAAAGGCAACACTAGCAGGTTGTACTTCTCTAAAGATATATTGTAGATTTATGGTTCTCACTCTCTCTGGACAATAATGACATCGTGTAAAGTGCCAAAGCTATTAGACATTGGGTAGCTGAGATCTCTCAACAAATTGAAGCTCTAAAGTCTTTATAAAAGCCTGAAGATGTTTGTGTTAAGGTTGTCGAATCATAAGAGAATAATTTGAGACAAAATGAACAATGTGTTGTAACGCTATCAGTTCTACTGGATGAAAGGAACTTGAGCAAATTAAGTGAATCTTAGCTTTGCTAAGTTAGTAAGTTTCATTGTATTCAATCTTATTGTGTAAACATTCTGAGTTATTAGAATACATTTTTTTTATCAAATATATGTTGTTTGTGAAAGCCAAGAGTGACTTAGTGACAAAGAATACTTAGGTCTTAATCTTAGGGGAGATTTAAGGGTAGTTCCAGGAGTGGCCTATAGAGTACTCGTTGTAGCTAGAAGTGGCATAGAGAATAATTGGTTATAATCAAAAAGTTGATTAGTGAAACCCTTCAAGTTTTGAAGGAGAACTTTCATAGCCCAAGAGTTGGGGTGAAACAGCATAACACATATGTGTTTTCTTTACTGCTTCTAGTTCTTTCTATAGTTTACTTGTACATTATTGTGTCCAAGTTTTGCGAATTGGTTTTCTAAGCTCAAAGTGACTTTAAATCCCTTGGACAAACTCCATCGTCCATTGATATCTGTTTGAGATAAGCTTTTAAAGTTTTCAAAAGACTAAGTTTTATCCATCACACTATTCAACCCCCTTCTAGTGTGTTTCAGGTACTTCAGGTTTTTTGTCTACTTTACTATTGCAAAGCTGTGAGACCCAAAATGATACTTTTATTTGTTGCATTCAAAAGCTTATGTTTATACTATTATCTTACCCCATTTTATTTTGGAGTTAATGCATTTATGTTTAAATCTAGGCTCCAAGAAACAGGGTTGGCGATCCTGTGTAGACGATGAGTTTCCTAAACCGAATGGATATGGAATTTTGACATTTCCACAATTAGATTTGCAGCCAATCAGGGTTTTGTTTAGTGTTACATAAAGGGTTTGATGAGGTGCAAAAGCTAATATTACTATTACCAGGGATAATGCAAACATTAACACCTAACATAGTTGCAAGTGTTCCCTTGCCTACACTCACAAATTAGAAAATAGGCCTTTGGAAGGGAAAATTTATTTATTTTTTATTTATAACAGACACACACATGTTGCTAAACCAACTAAAATTGACCCCCTTGGTGAAAGGATGATTTACTAGTTGCTTACACTACATGTGGCTTGGTGGTTTATCTTATTTATACACTATAATTTTTTGTTTTTTTGTATATTGTGTTGACTTGAGGAAGTCTGGAATAGTGACAGGAATTCTTGCATACTTATTATTCTAAAATTAATGAATTTCCTTAGTCAAAATTGCAAAATGAATGTTCAGAGAAGGAGTGCAGTGAGATATAGACAACCATGAGCATGATAAAATCAAGAAACATTTATATCGAACGAAGAAAGTGAGAGATGGGAAAAGAGATCAAAAAGCATAACACGTGAAATTCATTTTCTACTCAGTTTTCAAAAGATCATATGATGTTGGCCCAAAGGCAACATGGCCCAAAAGTGATGTAATGTCTACAACCATTAGACATTAAGTTTCCCAAATCTACCTTTCAATGAAACTCAATCTTCAAGCAAACCTCAAGAACTCTAACTTCTGCACTTTCACAAGAATTTGGGGATGTTTTTTAAACTTTTTAATTCAGCAATGGAAGTTGGAAGAGAGGTTAGGGATGACAATGGATGGCACTATGGAAAAGCATTCCAATATACATAGGAAGAATCACCACAATAGCATTGAGAAGCCATTGATAAGACTCAAGAAGTTCTTACACAAGAACAAAAGATAAACTCTCACAACAATTTTAAGAATTGTATTAATGAACCAAAGTTAGTTACATTCAGTTTTGGCACTTTATCAAAGCCACAAAATTACAAGCTAAATGTCACTGAATGTAAGGAAAATACAAATTGAAATGAAGCCCAAATGAAGCTTGAAGTGCAAGCTTCCCTAAAGTGACTCTTGGCTGCTCAACATGCACAATGCAGTTTCAACACTGAAGTAATCGATTAATTTGCACTTGTAATCGATTAAAATAGAGTTATTTATAGTTTTCAGGCTCATGTAATCGATTACAGATGTCTCGTGATCGATTAAAATAGACAACTCTTGTTTCTGTGTGAAACTAAAATATTGGTATTCGATTATAGACCAAGGTAATCAATTAAAACAAATGGAAACTGAATTTCTTCTAACAAGTGCTGGAATTTATTGAATTAAATTGGACTTGAGACATCAAAATCAACTCTTGTCATCCTTGAGTTGGTGTGCATCTTCATGCTTGTCTAAGTTAGCTTGAATGTGGTCTTTAAGTGCTTGAGTCCTAGCTCTTGTCATTGGTCCTTTAAAGCTCATCAAAGGAAGTGCTTCAAGCTCTCTTTCTAGACTTTAGCTTGCCATGGACTCCATCAAAAAGAAAGACTCAACAACCAGTGAAGCTAAAAGACTTTATTCAATTTGATCCTTAGTGTTTTCCTTTTGGCCTAATAATGTTTTACCGATGGACTTGTTCTTTATGGACTTTTGTTATTGTTCTTCTTCATAGTATTTATACTCTTTGTAGAGAGACCTCGAGGGAGTCAGAAATCAAACATCAAATTTATCTTCTCTTGATCATGTGTTTCCTTTGCAATTTATCTTTCGTAGCATTTATAGTGGTTGTTGCCTAACAATTTTGGTGCTTTCATTCTTGCTCTCAATGCCTCTAACACGTAGCAATAAGGACACTGATGATTTGCTCAAAGGAATCCAAGATATTATTGTTCCACTCAAACACAAATGGTTGCTTAGGAGGAATGCTAGCAATAGATCTAGACTAGTATGGACTCCTACCACAACAACCTCACCTCTATCATGACCACTTTCCAAGACCAAGTCTCCTCCCTTACACCGCAGCTACCAGGCACATCCTTATAATCACCCACTCAAACCATGAACCCTCAAGCCCTAACCCTCACATAGCGCCATACCCTTGCCCTTAGCCCTCATTCTTTCACAAATTTTCCCTATTTCCCTTCTCTAACCCTTGGTTTACCCCATAACACAAGTTCCACCTACACCATATCCATAACCCAGCCTATTCCTGCATCATTAGCTTATGGTATGCCACCCCATTTGATGCCTTCCACCCTTAGCATGCCTTCCATTTCCCCTAACCTTTCTTTCCCACATAGGTTATTTCCTTCTACCACCGTTAACACATCTCCCCAATTTTCTTCCTCTTCTACTTTTTGCCAACCTACAAATCCTGCCACAGTCATGTATGGACTGCACCCACAATCACCCTCACTTTTTCAACCTTTAATGGCCACACTCCTAACCCAAATTTCTCCTCCCCACCTACCATTCAACCTCCCAAATTGCATCTTGTTGTTTTTGATGGTTCAGATCCTTTGGATTTGTTGTTCCAAGCATAACAATATTTCTCTGTACCAAGTGGCCTTAGACCAACACCTTCACATGGCCTCTTTTTAAATGGAAGGGGATGCTCTTAGTTGGTTTAAATGGATGCATCAAAACCAGCAATGTTCCAATTGGGGTTCTTTTACTAGGTCTGTTGAACTAAGATTTGGGCCATCAACATATGATAATCATCAAGCAGAGCTTTTTAAACTCCACCAAATTGGTTTAGTTATAGATTTTCAAGTCATTTTTGAGAAGCTTTGCAACCAGATACTTGGTCTCTCTTAAGAGGCCATTCTCAATTGTTTACTTTCGGGCATAAACCCTGGCATACGATGAGAGTTAGCCATTCACCACCCAATATGGCTCACACAACCCCACTCAAACCAGACCCACTTCCCCATCACCTGCCTCCAATTCTCCACTGAATCCCTCCACTCAACCTATTAAACACCTTACCTCTGGCCACATTCAAGATCGTCGGGCCCAAGGTTTATGTTACTATTATGACGAAAAGTTTGTCACTGGGCATTGTTGCAATTAACCCCATTTTCATCTATTACTCGTTAAGGGTGACTCCTTTATGGATCTTGTTACTAAGCCCCAACCTGACCCACCAGACCCTGAGTTTCCAGCCTTGGACCCACACGAACAAACTATCCACTTTCAACTCTCCCCACAAGCACTTAGTGGTCACTTGTCCCCCCAAACTCTCAAGTTTACAAGGTCTATTGATAACCTCCCAGTCATTGTTTTGATTGATTTAGGTAACTCATACAACATCATTCAATCATGAATTGCCCAACACTTGCAACATCTTACTCAAACTATCTCCCATTTCTCAGTGATGGTGGGAAATTGCATCAACATCTAGTGAGGAGGTTCTTGCCTAGGTGGGAACATTCTGCTTAAGGACACATAGTTCACTATTTCTTTCTATCTTTTTCCTATTAAGGGCCCAAATGTTGTTCTTGGCATCGAGTGGCTACGCACTCTCGGCCTAATTACTGTTGATTTTTCAATCCATAGCTTACCCTTCCTCACCACTAAACCACTTTGACCCTCCATGGTGACCCACATAAACTACACCAACCCACCACATATCACCAATTTTTCAACCTTTTACACACTGACTTTGTAGCTTCGCTACATCTCCTTACCGTTTAGTCATGTTCCCCTACACCCCACTTTACTTCCAATCCTAATCCCCTCATGTAACCAGGTTCCCCTTTTCATTTGCCCCGTCCTCAGATAAAAGATATCCTTCTGAACCACTCCTCAGTTTTCCAAACTCCCATGGGTTACCCCCACCCTGCCCTCGTGACCACCACATACATCTTCTTCCTAACATAGCCTATGTTATGTTCGACCCCTACTGTTATCCCTACTCATAAAAGGATACCATGACCAACATCATTCATAGGATGTTATAGGAGGGGATCATTCAACCAATTACCAATCCATTTTCATCTCCTTTTTTGTTGGTTAGAAAAAAAGATGAAAGTTTGCGGTTGTGTTAATTAGCACGCCTAGAATATTGCTATGGTTTAGGATCATTTTTCTATACCCACAATTGATGAGTTACTAGATGAATTAGGCAACGCTATTGTGTTTACTAAGATTGATTTATGCTCTGGTTACCATCATATAAGAGTTGTTTCTAAGTACACCCACAAAACAACCTTTCAAACCTCTGATGGCCATTACGAGTTCTTAGTTATGCCTTTCGGTTTAACTAATGCTTCTTCTACTTTCCAATCTTCCATGAACGATCTATTATGACCCTTTTTACGTCGGTTTGTACTGGTTTTCTTTGATGATATTTTGATTTACAACCCAGATTTTAATTCACATTTAGAACACTTAGTTGTTATCTTGAATTTTCTAACTACTCATCAGTTTGTTCCTAATTTTTCTAAGTGTTCTTTGGTTATTCCTACTATCAATTATTTGGGCCATGTCATCTCAACCAAGGGTATAGCCCCAGATCAACAGAAAATTTTGGCTATTTTTTATTGTCCTCAACCACGTTCTTTCACGATTTTACGCAATTTTTTAGTACTCACCGGGTTCTATCACAATTTCGTTCGGCACTACGTAACACTTGTAGCTCGTCTCATGGATTTACTGGGTTTTACTAATTTTTCATGGGATACAACAACCTGCCAAGCCTTTACAACGAAGAAAACGCAAATGACAACTTTGCAAGTCTTAGCCTTGCCCAAGTTTACTCAGTTGTTTGGGCTACAAAATAGACACTTCAGTGGTGGGCATTGGCGTTGTGTTCGTCCAACAAGGTGATCCCTTGGCCTTCTTCATCAAAAAGATGTGCCCTCGACTCTCCGCTTCCTCTGATTATGTCCGCAAGATGTTTGCCATCACTAACCAAAAAAGTTTGAATACTTTGTTATATCAAACAATTCAGACTTTGGAACAACATAAATGGATAGCTAAATTGCAAGGTTTCCAATTCCAAATATTTTACAAACCTGACAGAACATGTTGAATAAACTTAAATATTTGTTTTAATGGGTTTAATTAAGCAATTTTGTTTTAGGAGAATGAAAGGTCAAGAGTCAACAATTATTGTTTTTGATGAATGGCTCTGAATGGTTGTAATGGGTTTTGATTGTAGTTTATGGATATGAATGGCTATAATGGGTTTTGATTGTGGTTTATGGTTATTAATAGAATTTAAGCCTTTAAATTCTTGAAGGGAAAATTATAGTCTATAAATAGATCATTGTATTGTTTGACAAGATACAGAAGAGAAAGAAGTTGAATAAAGCTTTTTCTAGAAGTTGTTTTTCCACAAGCTCTCACGGTATAAATTTTATCAATTCTAAAACTTGGTATCAAGAGTCGATGGCGAGTATGACCAACAATGTGCCACTGCCCCGACAAACGAAGGCAAAACATGAAAATTGGAGCATCCAAATGAAAGCTCTTATCAGGTCTCAAGATGGTTGGGAGGTGGTCCAAGAAGGTTTCAAAGAACATGCAGCTACCACAGGATATATGGCGGATCAACACAAGGCGTTGAAAGAGATGCAATTGAAAGATAAGGAGGCTTTGTACATGTTGTTCCGAGCTGTTGACGAGTTGGACTTTGAAAAGATTGCGAGTGCAATAACTTTAAAAGAAGCGTAGGACATTTTGGCGAATGTCTTCAAAGCAGTCGACCGAGTTAAACAAGTCCACCTTCAAACTCTTCGTGGGGAGTTGGAAGGCATGAAGATAAAGGAGTCGGAAAGGGTCTTCGACTACGTCACGTGTGTTCAAACCTTGGTGAACCAACTCAATTGAAATGGAGAAGCGTTAACCAATACGCGAGTTGTGGAGAAGATTTTGAGTTCGTTAACCAACTGTTTCGAGAATGTCGTATGTGCTATAGAAGAGTCAAAGGACCTAACAATGCTCACAGTCGATGAGCTCGTCGGTTCTCTCGAGGCACACGAACAACGTAAGAAGAAGAAGAAGGAGGAGACACTCAAGTAAACAATTCAAACCAAGGCATCAATCAAAGATGAAAAGGTACTTTATTCTCAAAACTTTCGAGGAGATGGTCGTGGTGGAGAGGCCACGGACAAGAAGGGTATTATGAGGAGAGGGAGTAATCAAACAACCAAAATTGGCATGGAAGAGGGAGTGGTTATGGTAGAGGTGGTCAGTTGAATTATTCCAACAATGAGTGCTACAAGTGTGGCAAATATGGTCACTATGCGAAGGATTGTTGTAACGACCCGCCTCGTCGCTACGATATCATTAACTTTAATCTTGTGAATTTCAAATTTTAATGAAAACTCCATTAATTTGATTATGAAAATGGTAGTAAATTTTTCATGATATTACAATTATCATACAACGGAATAAATACATGAATGGATACATATGGATGTACATTTAAAACATTAGATATCATTCACATGTCAGAACATAATCTAGTTGTATTTACAAATATTTGCGTTTGGAATTACATGACCAACAAAAAGAATCAAGGGACTAACTAAGAAAGAGTTGATTAACAAAACACAAGTCTTTTCCAAAGAGAGTTCCAACATTATCATGTCGGTTTGACGGCTCCAACAAAAGAGAAGATCTCCCTCCAAAGTCACCTACTGCTGCTCATCTACTCCCACGAATGAAGGTTCGTGATCATCACAGGTACAAACTACATGGTACAACAAATACAAGGGTCGGTTTATTATATACAACCAAAAATTATAAGGTAATCACAATTGGAAAGGAAACAGCAATAACAACCACAATTATTACCATCATTCCATCAGTCCAATACTGATGCAATCCTCAAACCAAGTCAAGAGGAGGAAGGCTTGGAACTACACATGGAAGAACTTCCTTTGGTGATTAAAGGGCCAATGACAAGGGCTAGGGCTCAAACACTTCAAGATCATATTCAATCCAACTTATATCTCTTGGAAAAGCAAGAAGAAGCCCACAAAAGTAGTGAAAACACAAAAGGAGTGTTGTCTGTTGTAATAGATTAAAAGCATCCTGTAACAGATTAAAAGCATCTTTTTGATACCTGTAATCGATTACAAGCATCCTGTAATCGATTACATCAGTATGAAAAATGCAGATAGCTCTGTTTTAATCGATTACATGTCAAATTAATCGATTATTTTGGCCATATATCAGTTTCCAGGATGAATATGAGCAAAATAATCGATTACCAAACCAAGTAATCGATTACCTGGGTTTGGGAGCTCCTGTGATAATTGACTATTTGTGAAAATAATCGATTACTTTGTTCTTGAGTCAGTTTCCAGGCTGATATGAACAATGTAATTGATTACCAAGAGTTAGTAATCGATTACTTGCTTCAAAATAATCGATTACCATTCGAAATAATCGATTATTTCAGTTTTTGCTGCAGAGGCGCCATTTTTCAGTTTTAAAACATTTGTTTGGATAGCTTCCCTTGGAAGCTACATTTGTATTTCATTTAGGACGCATTTACATTTCATTAGCTTATATTTTCGTGTCCTATATAAGCTACATTTCAACAGATTGTAACAACTTTTGATTGAATGAAATTGAATGCACTTTGTGTGTGTTAGGTTGAGAGTTTTCTCCCTTGTTCTTAGTTTAGAACTTCTTGTTTCTTATCAATAGCTTCTGAGCTATTGTGGTGATTCTTGCAAGACTTATTGGAATTCCTATTCCATGGTGTCAATCCAAATCCGTTTCTAATCCTTTTCCATTGATCCATTTCTTAAAACACAAACCTAAAAAGCTTTCTTGAAAATAGAGCATTTCATACTCTGTTTTTCTTTCAATTGAAGAATTGATTCCATTGCAAGGAAGATCAGGGCAAACAGGACTTGATTCAGATCAGGAGTCCATCAAATACACTCTCAACAAACCAATCATCCAATTTATTTTACAAATCAAACAATCATGACTGGAATGATGCATGCTCCTGATTTCACTCTCACCATGCAATGTGGTACCATATCTAGGGAAATAGCCTCTCACGGGAAAAATGATTCATCGCCTATTAGGGCCACCCTGTCGTGCACTGGCCATTCCCCCCTCCCTCCCGGTGATCAGCCAGCATCGCTATGGAATACCAAACCTGATGACCCCTTAGTACCTGCGTTTTCAGCCCACTGAAACCCACAGGTACGCGTGTGCCTTCATTCTATTTCTATCCATGCACATGAAGTATGAAACATGGGCACCATCAATGCATGACCCGGCTAAGAACACACCATTCCTCGCAAGGGTAACCTGTCATGCACCCCCATGTACATACATAACACATCAATGTGGACTCACCGATGCACTGACCTTGGCTAGGAACACATCCTTCCTCGCAAGGGTAGCCAACCAGTCATTGTATCCCAGGTGGATGTATACAACATACATTCATGGGCACCATCAATGCATGACCTGGATAGGAACACATCCTTCCTCACAAGGGTAACCCGTCATGCACCCCCATGGGTATCCATGTATAGCCACATCACAAAATGACATTGTTCACATCAACATTATCTCTCATCAATGTCATATCAACATCCACATCACACGATCTCAACATCAGCATCATACATATCAAACTCATCTCATTTCAACATCATCAACCACATCAACATTATTCCATTTGAACATCATTAACCACATCATGCTTATCTCATTTAAACATCACCAACCACATCAATAACATCTCAATTTCAATATCATCAACAACATCGACATCATTTTATTTCAATATCATCATCATAAACATCAATATTCAACATCATCAACTATATCAACATTATTTCATTACATCATCATCAACCCAATCACATTATCTCATTTCCACATCATCTCATTCATTCACAATCCATATTACAACGAGACTGGTATTTTAGGAATATTCCAAATTAAAGAGGAGGATTACAGTATAGAAAACAAACTCTCATGCCCATTTAAAAATTTAGTAATTAATTAAATATATAGTGAATTATAAAATTTTGGGCAGAGTCTCCTCTGTAATTAAGACTTTTCCCAAAAATCCAATCATCACAACAACAACATCATTCACAATTCTATCCATCAACAAGCAAATTCATCACATTCCATTAGTTAAAAACATCATTTGCCTTGAAAACATGCACACACAGGAACAAACACAAATCACTCATAAATACGTCGCATCCCATTAGTTAAAAACTTAGTTTTTCTTGAAAAACTAGCACACAATAGGGACGAACAGTTATCTTCATAGTTGGACTCCCTGGCCCCCAACTATGGTACCAAAATTATAACCAAATAATAAACTCCCCTTGCCTAACTAGGAGTTCTCCTTGTTACAACCTAGCAGTGATGTTTCGTGATTCTTCGAATACGCGTGCTTGTCCGAACACAGAGCTCTATATACCAAATTGAAGATAATTTAGTATAGATTTCAAAGGCAAGGTCAAAATTAACATTTGGTGTCAAATACCCACTCAAATCGAAAAGGGGCTAAACGATGTTTTGAGAGTTCACATCAAAAGGCATCATTTTGAAATTCCAATTACTCTTATGTGATCGGGGTTCAAACAAGGATCATAGAACTGACATCCATATTATGAAAAGGAGACTTTTACAACATCTCATTTTCAAATGGTTTTCAAAGGATGTGTAAAACTCCCAATAACAGTACCCAAAACCCAAGATACACTAAGAGAAGCTAAAACTAGCTAGAAGAAGACAAAAGAAACTAAGATTAACTCAAGGAAACCAAGAAAGAAGGATTGGGAGCTTCGTTCTCTACCAAAATTTCGAGTTGAGTTTTGAGGATTCCGCTCCGATTAAAGGGTTCCTCTCCGTGCGGTGGTCCAACGGAAAGCGGCGATGCCTCCTGGTGGTCACCGGTGGTCGTGGCTGGTGGATTAGGAGGGAGAGGGGGTTGGGTACTGTTTTAGTCATGATTTGGAGGTTGTTGCATGCTTTTAAAACGGCCTTGACTAGCCCAGGCGAGCCAAAAAGCCTTCTAAAATTTGCCTGGCCAAGCTGGCCCAATTTTAAAATCTCTGGATCAGTGAAAAATTATTTCACGCTATAAATTTTATTTCGACAATCGCAACGGTCAACCTCTGCAGATATAGGTTGGAAAACTACCTTGAAAATGTTAAAGGCGGTCCAACGGTTAACCAATCCATAATGGTGATTTTACTAAAACATATTTTTGGGTCAAACTCAAAATTACATAATTTCAACGGAACTCAACAAACTCCACATAACTTATCATATACACCAAGAAATTGCACATGGGTAATTTACACAACAATTCAACTAATCTAAACTAATCGAATAATCAAATAACACAAGAAATACATCAAACATCTTTTTTTTTTTAGTTATCAAAATTTCAGGGTGTTATAATTGTAACTCTGATAAGTGTTACAATTGGGGCAAGGTAGGGCATTTTGCGAAAGAATGTTGAGTCGAGAAAAAGGTGGCAGAGATAACCAACCTAATCATGGAAGATGAGGAGGTGAAAGAAGGTTTTCTTTTCATGGCACACAATGAAGTCAACACCAACAACGACACGGTGTGGTACCTTGACACGGGTGCAAGCAACCATACGTGCGGGCACAAGCACCTATTCAAAGAGATGCGAAAGGTTCAAACAGGACATGTGTCATTTGGAGATGCGTCGAAGGTTGATGTCAAAGGCCAAGGTATGGTTTATTATTTACAAAAGGATGGCTTATAAGTTAGGTCAATCCAAGATGTGTATTACGTACCAGACCTTAAGAGCAACATTTTGAGTATGGGGCAACTCATAGAGAAAGGTAATTTGGTACTTATGAAAGATCGGGTATTACACTTGAAAGATAAGCATGGGCATTTGGTCGCTCGAGTTGAAATGGAGAGAAATCGCATGAACAAGCTGAATTTGAGAAGCGTTCGAGAAAAATGTTTGCGAGTCGAGGTCGAAGTAGAAGACAAGGCGTCGCTGTGGCATCTCCATTTTGGTCACCTACATCATGGTGGTCTAAAACGAGTTGGCAAAGAAGAACATGGGGCACGGGCTACTGGCATGGACTACAAGGGAAAATTTTGTGAAGAATGTGTGCTCAGCAAGCATGTGAGAACTTCATTTCAAAAAAAGGAAGAATATCGGCTAAGCAACATCTCGAATTGATTCATACCGACATATGTGGACCAATCACCCCCAAATATTTTAGCGGTAAAAGGTATTTCAATTCCTTTATTGATGATTTCTCACAAAGAACTTGGGTTTATTTTCTGAAAGAAAAATCCAAGGCATTCAAGGTGTTCAAAAAGTTCAAAGTGGTGGTGGAAAAGGCAACCAGTAGACACATCAAATCCGTATGATCTGATAGAGGTGGAGAGTATACTTTGACGACTTTCATGGAGTATTGTGAGGAGCAAGGCATAAGGCGATTTCTAACCGCACTATACTCTCCCTAACAAAATGGTGTGGCTGAGAGGAAGAACCGGACTGTTCTTGACATGGTTCGATCAATGCTCAAGAGCAAGATGATGCCGAATGAATTTTGGATGGAAGTCGTGCAATGCGCCATCTATGTGCAAAATCGATGTCCATGTACGAAGTTGGATGATAAGACACCCCAAGAGGCACGGAGCGGACAAAAACTGATAGTTTCTCATCTCAAAGTATTTGGTAGTATGGCCTATGTACACGTACAGGATCAACAAAGAATGAAGCTCGAAGGCAAAAACAAAAGGTATATTTTTATTGGGTATGATGAGAAAACAAAAGGATACAAGCTACTCGACCCAATAAGCAAGAAGGTTGTGGTGAGTCGTGATGTATGAGTTAATGAAGCAAGCGAGTGGGATCGGAATAACTCAATAGAGGTTATCAATGAAAATGGAGGATCATTAATCACTATACCAACAATCATACCGACAAATCCTGAAACTACCGATGATGAAGATGAACCGCAACAACCCAAAATGCGAAGTTTGCAAGATCTGTATGATTCGACAAATGAGGTACATATTGTATGTCTTTTGGCAGATTCGGAGAATATAAGTTTTGAAGAGGCAGTGCAAGACAAGAAATGGCAAACTGCCATGGATGAGGAGATTAAAGGAATTGACTACAACACATGGGATTTAGCGGAGTTGCCGAAAGGGAGTCAACCCATTGGTGTGAAGTTGATGTATGGATGTGATGTAGCTTTGATGTATAGATGAACCCATAGCCATTAGTTTTCCCAAATCTACCTTACAATGAAACCCAATCTTCAAGCAAATTTCAAGAACTCTAACTTCTGTACTTTCACAAGAATTTTGGGTTGTTTTTAAGCTTTTTAATTCAGCAATGGAAGATGGAAGAGAGGTTAGGGATGAAAATGGATGGCACCATGGAAAAGCTTTCCAATGAGCCTAGGACGAATCACCACAATATCATTGAGAAACCATTGATAAGACTCCGTAAGTTCTTACATAAGAACAAGAGAGAAACTCTCACAACAATTTTTAGAATTGTATTAATGAACCAAAGTTAGTCACAATCAGTTTTTGGATAGCTTATATAGCCCATGAAATTACAAGCTTAATGCCACTAAATGTAAGGAAAATGCAAATTGAAATGAAGTCCAAATGAAGCTTGAAATGCAAGCTTCTCCTAAAATGACCCTTGGCTGAGTCAGAGCGTCAGAGTGTCTTTCCTTTGTTTTGCAGGTCCCTTTCCTAAACAAAGCCGAATCACCATCCCACGTGCAGGATTTGTAGTCCACCTAGATCATGTCTAGCCCATACGTGGAATTTTCAGATTTTGGTAAGAACATTGGCGTCGTCTATGGGGACGTTAAATTTCAAATCCCATGTTCCCGATGGTAAACACAAGAAGTAACAATTAGAATGCACACCACGTTCTGTTGCAGATGGAAGAGAGAGAAAAGGAGAGGAGAAAGAGAACATCTAAATTTGCATGTTATGAAGGGCAAAAACTATCATCCTTCAATCTTCTCGATCTCCTTGTGTAACCATTAGATTTTCCTGAAACTTTTACAGTAAGTTCGTGACTCATCACTCTTCACATCTAACGGTTGGTTTCTTGGATAGAGGCTTGTAGCATCACCCGAAATTCTCAAACTGAACTGGTTCTGAATCCATTTTCTGAAGCAAGCAGCGGTATTGCGAGGGACATTTCTCTCATACTAACTGTTGGATCGCGTTCATACTTTGAGGAAAGGTTAATAAAATATTTTTATACTTTTTGACCATTCGGATCATTCATTGAAGTGTTTTCAAGAGGGAGTGTCTCAACTGTAAACAGAGGTTATCAAAATTTCTGCTCTATTCTATATTGATTCGGGCAGTGATATTGAGAAAGGGTTATCTCTTTGCTCAACCATTGGATTATGCTCAAATTTATGAAAAATTTGGGTGGACTTCGAGATCGGTCCAGTGGTTTTTACTTCTCACATTAAGAAGATTTTTCCAACTTATAGAGCAGCGCTTCAGATGGAGGAGCATGGAGAACCCAACTCATAATGAGAACCAAGGAATGTTGTAGAAATAGAAGCCAATTCGGACATATAGTTATGAGGCAATGATTTCAGTTGAGATTTCATCTGTGTCACTAAATTGGATGAGGGGCCCCATTCAACTGAATCATAATGATGAGATAAGTTAATTATATCTCAAGTTATCTTGTATATGTTATCCATGTATATGTATGTGGAAGTTATGAAGCTTGATCCTAATTTGTTGCATTATTGCATATGATAAATGTCGTACCGGTCCTCTGGGATATAAGTGGTATGTTAAATAAAGACCGACACTCCAGGCGAATGAAGTCGGGTTGTTAATCAAGGCTATGGCGAACAAAGCCGGGCATATATGTAAAGTCATCAAAAAAGGAAGTTGGGTTTGAATTTGAAATCGAGGCCAAGTTCGAAAAGTAAAGGAGGATGCTTCCGAAATTCGAATTGGGTTAAAAACTCAAGTTGTAAGAGATCTTGAGGGTAAAGCCCAAGAAAGAGTTAAAAATTCAAGAAGTGATTGCTTAAGGGTAAAACCTAAACTGGTTAAAACCTTCAACTAATGAAATCAAGTTGTAAGAGATCTTGAGGGTAAAGCCCAAGAAAGGGTTAAAAACTTAAGAAGTGATTGCTTAAGGGTAAAACCTAAACTGGTTAAAACCTTCAGCTAATGAAATCAAGTTGTAAGAGATATTGAGGGTAAAGCCCAAGAAAGGGTTAAAAACTCAAGAAGTGATTGCTTAAGGGTAAAACCTAAACTGGTTAAAACCTTCAGCTAATGAAATCAAGTTGTAAGAGATATTGAGGGTAAAGCCTAAGAAAGGGTTAAAAACTCAAGAAGTGACTGCTTAAGGGTAAAACCTGAACTGGTTAAAACCTTCAGCTAATGAAATCAAGTTGTAAGAGATCTTGAGGGTAAAGCCCAAGAAAGGGTTAAAAACTCAAGAAGTGATTGCTTAAGGGTAAAACCTAAACTGGTTAAAACCTTCAGCTAATGAAATCAAGTTGTAAGAGATATTGAGGGTAAAGCCCAAGAAAGGGTTAAAAACTCAAGAAGTGACTGCTTA
This sequence comes from Glycine tomentella, assembly GCA_007407185.1. Taxonomy (NCBI): domain Eukaryota; kingdom Viridiplantae; phylum Streptophyta; class Magnoliopsida; order Fabales; family Fabaceae; genus Glycine; species Glycine tomentella. Next base: position 14,271 of record PYAF01006249.1, on the reverse strand, counting down.
AGGGTAAAACCTGAACTGGTTAAAACCTTCAGCTAATAAGTTATATTCTGGGCTAAGGAGGTGAACCGTCATGCTGACCCTGATCAGGTTGAAATGTTTAAAGTCTTGGTTAAAATTTGAGTTTGAACATGTGACAGATTGTCCTTGGTCTGAATTGAATTCTAGTAGTATGAGCTGGAACGTATATTCAAGCAGACTCTGAGTAAGATATTTTTGACTTTGGCCAAGTCATTGAATAGAACTCCAAAAGTGTTTAAGTTCATATGATAAATGTTGTACCAGTCCTCCAGGATATAAATGTTGTACCGGTCCTCCGGGATATAAATGTTGTACCGGTCCTTCGTATTATAAATATTGTACCGGTCCTCTGGGATATAAATGTAATAATCCGGGTTAGGGGAAAAACCTGTCATTGAAATAGATAAACCCCGAAACCCGGATGTTTGACATTCATATGGAATAAAAATTCATGGTTAGAATTCAACTCGGCTGTAATGTCTGGGGGAAATGTATCAACTAATACACCCTGGCTGCCTAGAAGCCTAGACAACCGGACTGGGGGAAACTGTTACGAATCTAGAATATGGGCCTAATATGGTGTTCCAATACAGTGAGGCATAGTAAGAGTCCATTAGCTCAGAATCTCAACAATAACTAGGGAGATCTCAACAAGGTGGAACCATCTTATCATATGATATCCCAACAAGTTATCTACAAGTTGTTACTTATCCACAAGTAACAGTATATCAATAAGGTACAAATTATCTTCTATTTGAATTAAGATAACTGCCTGCTATTATCTGTTATTATCTTATCAATAGATTATCAATAAACAAAGGCCCAAGGTCCATACTCTACGCTATAAATGCAACCATACAGGTTCCCTCTATTCATTCGATTCAGACTTGAGTACATGCTTCAATACTCATATTCTCTATATCATATAACACTCAGTTATTCTTTTATAATAGAGGTACTTACTTGAGCGTCGAAGTGTCTTTCCTTTGTTTTGCAGGTCCTTTTCCTAAACAAAGCCGAATCACCGTCCAACGTGCAGGATTTGGAGTTCACCTAGACCATGTCTAGCCTATGCGTGAAACTTCCAGATTTTGGTAAGAACAAAGTTTACGGAGGAATTTTGTTGAATAAACTTAAATATTTGTTTTAATGGATTTAATTCAGCATTTTTGTTTTAGAAGAATGAAAGGTCAAGAGTCAGTAATTATTGCTTTAGATGAATGACTATGAATGACTATAATGAGTTTTGATTGTAGTTTATGCTTATGAATGACTATAATGGATTTTGATTTTGGTTTATGACTATTAATAGAATTTAAGTCTTTAAATTCTTGAAGGGCAAATTATAGCCTATAAATGGATCATTGTATTGTTTGACAAGATAGAGAAAAAAAAAAGAAGTTGAATAAAGTTTTTTCTAGAAATTGTTTTCTCCACAAACTCTCACGGCATAAATTTTTTCAATTATACAAAACAAACAATCTACCTCTCTTTGCAGCTCTCTCGTCACCAGTCCCAGCCTTGCTCCACTCCTTTCAACAATATTTTGCATGTCACCCAGATGGCCAAGAATGGGTCCGAACGATTTAAACAAATGACGAAATGAAGGAGATTTTTAGCATCCGCAATGGCTTCCTCTATTATCATAATAGGCTCTTCATACCTGATTACGGAGACATGCACAGTTCCTTACTTAAGGATTACCACTCCACATCACTTGTCGGTGATTCTGGAATCAATCCCACCTAGGCTAGGATTGGCTGGAATTGTTGCCTTCTTCAATTGGTAAAGTATATATTAAAATATATTTTAATACTACTTCTTGGTTTTTTTTTTAAATAATTTATAGTAGTATAAAACATACTATAAATAGTTTGTTTCTTATAAAATAAACTGAGGGAGTATAATCGAAAATACTCAATTAAGAAAACAATTAATGTGTGAATATTATATAACATTAAATAATACTTAAAATCATTAGTAAGAATGATACTATCAAAACTATTATATTTATGTTTATATTAATTAAAACCATTAATTAAGCTAATGAAGTCACGTGTATGATGGAGATCGTATGTGACTCCTATCAAGGTTTTATATAGTGTAAATCTGAGGAGAAACAAGGTATGAATGATAATATCCATTTTCTCTGTAATTTTAGTCTCTTTGATAGATAAAATCCTAGTTGATTAATTGTTCCATTATAGGAATTTCATCAAAGGGTCGGAAAATATACATACACTACTACACGAGCCACTTTTCTTGATGTACAATCTACATCGGTTGTAAAATAGCCAATGTTGTAGCATATCCAGTGGTAATTTTGTAATTAATTAAATTTTACATGAAGTTCAATGTCGGTTTTTACATGACCTTCGTTGTTTTACGCCTATTCAAAGTCGGTTTTCATAATAACCGACTTTGATTATTTTTAAAATTTTAATAAAAATAAAAATACACTAAAATTACAGACAAACTTTAAAAGCCTTTCCTCCACCACCAGCGACAAAGTAAGGGTTCACCCGCAATCGAGTTCTCGGTCTTACCTAGCGTAAAAGTGAATCGAATCCTTTGAGTTAACCGTTGGAGAGGAATCAGAAACGGAACCTTTGGCGAGATTCTTCCCCTTCGCATGCGCCCCTATCTAAAAACACCCCCAAATTGGTCATACAAGAAGAAGCTGGGACACCGCTCTGGAACAAGAATCAGAACTCCATTGCATCCTCAAAGGTAAGTTTTAAGTTTAGCGGGAAGTGATTGCGGATTATTCCTTCATTCTTCACTCATTGTTGTTGTTTGAGGTTACACGTAGAAGCTGCTTCGAAGACATTAGCTTGGCCACCGCAACCACGAAAATCAAGGTCACTAGTAACTGGTTCCGCCATCTATCCGTCGCAAGTCAAGGTCAAAGAGGTCAGGGAGCTAGCGTTCAACTTGATTCGAACTCCACTTGGAGTCAGACGTCGTTCATTTTGAGGTATTATATGCATTTGTAATGGAATCAAAAGTTAGGTTTATAATGTCCACTAATTGTTGATTGTGCCTCCTTATATTTTATTTCAAAAAGTTGTGTACTTTAAGTGGAGCCACTTTTGGTTGGACATTGATTCTATGCATCTAGTTCATGATCGAAAGAGATCCCTTGAAGTAGCTTTGATGTGTTTATACTTGTTCGATGCATTGATTCCTGCATACAACCTTTACAGACTTCTTTAGCAGCTTTGATGTGTGAATCATAATATGAGGATCAACTTTGCATGTCCTTTACAGACTTGTTTTTGTTTGAAGCAAGACTATTCCTAACTAGTTTTTGTGTTTTCCTTGGAGACTCATTAATTTCCTGGAAATCTGTGAAAACTTTGTTCTGTTTCAAAATCCTCAGCTGAGTCAGTGTATCATGCCTTATCCTCAATAGCAAGTGAAGTGATTCGGTTACAACAATTGATACAACTCTTTGAGGTTTCTATTGATACAATCATGCTCTTATGTCATGTTATGTGATAATAAGTCTGCAATTCACTTAGCCTCTAATCCTTCCCATCATGAGAGGTCTAATCATATTGATATTGATTGCTACTTCATCCGTGAACTAGTTTAGAAACCATTTAACATATTGATATTGATAGTTAGATTGACATATAAACCCGATTTTAAAGCAAACAGGTAGCACGAAAGCTAAGGAGGCTAATAAGGTGGATGATGTTTCATTAGTAGTATCCACTGCTCTTGATTAAAAATTAACATCATTGGAAAAAAGAAGGTGAAGAAGGGGATTTGAATTCGAAGTCAAGTGTCCACTTTTCTTTACTTCGCCTCTATCATGTTGTAGAAGAGAGAATAGGAACAAGTTTTCCGCAGAAAAAGGTAAAAGGGACACGAAAGAAAGAAATAGTATTAGCTAGTGTGTGCGTGTGTGGATAAAAACGAGAGCAAGTGGAGAGTGAAACACAAGGGAAAGGGTCACGTGTTGCGTTAGTGAGTAGCGAATAAAGAAAACACGTCGTCGGCAGCACACATATACAAAGGTTTAGGTCTGCTTCAAAGTTCAAACCATAGAATAGAATAATAATAATAATATTAAAAAGTTATTTACACAAACAATTTAGGCACTTGGGTCTTTTATTTAAGATTTACAGGTTGGTTTTTAATTAAGGAATGGAGTCATAGAGATATTATTTTAGAGCCAAAATAGGCTGATTCAGCAAAAAAAAAAAAAAAAAAAGACTAATCCATTGTGTGTTAAATAAAAAAAAATTTCTATCCATGTTAGTACTCATAGTCAGCCACAAAATGTCTGCTCCAACTGGACAGGTTCATTCATTTAACAAAAAAAATAAGTGCATCAATAGTACAACTATCATGTCCAAGTCCCATTTAAGTTGTAACGCATATATCAAGTGATCTGAATGTCTTTATTTATTATCACGATCAGTAGTCTTAATCTTCCTAACTACTCCATGGTTTTGTTAAGTGTAGCATAAAAATATTAATTTTAAATAATTTATCTAGTTTTGTCATCTAACACTAGCAACAACAATACAAGAAATTAAAAAAGAAAAAAAGGTTGTTTGACCTTATGTAATTCATTTATGGTCCATTTTTAGGTTCAGGTTTATCTTCTATGATTTTTTATGTTTGATGTTTTCATGATTATGAATGCATTTGAATTTGTGTATTATGCTGAGTATCATCTTGAGCAAGTCAAGGCAAAGATAGCAAAAACTATTAAAATATTATTGTTCCAGTAATTAAAGGTGTATTATCTTTGATTTCAGACTAGGAGGAAAAGCACTGACTATGAAACTTGTAACACCCCGTGTGCACTTGGTGTATTAACATTATTATTTATCAGAATAGCGCTTAATCACTTTAATTAAAAACTTTGCGGAAGCATAATCAAAATCATATTTCTTGATTACATTATGTATGGAATAAAAACATCTCATAAAAGCGACATAAGCCCCTGCTCTGATCCAGATTACAAAACACAACCATAGGCAGATGTACACAGATATCTCAACAGATATAAACAGGAGAAAACATCATTACATGTCATACTGGTTTTGCACAAATACATAATATGACACTCGAAGTGTCTATACAAAAGAGTAGGCATACATTGCCTTGATCTCAAAGATCCTTCCTCACATGAGGGCATACATAGTATATCACTATTGCACACACATATTTTCCCTCTACAAGGTACAAACCATCATGAACAAACTGAGCCACCCGACTCTCACAACTGCCACACGGCTGAGCAATCACTGTCTCTACTGGGGCCTTCCGCCCTGAAACCGTTCCTCTCTGGCAGAAGGGTCACCTGAAAAAAACATAAACCCCACACGGGGTGAGATATACATCTCAGTAAGCTCAAGGTCCTTGGAGGCATCTCCTCCACCCTGGCTCACTCACCATGACACAAGTCATCAGGGTATCACAATCATCTGGGCCTCCCGGCCTCTCATAACAACACAAGCAAGCTATCTAGCTCTATGTACGGCGGACCGAGTTAACGCCGACCTCAGTGTGAAACTGGAATTCACACCCGTGCCATCCCATTGGGTGCTAACCCTTCGCATGGACGCACGTATATGGTACCTCCGAGAATAGGCAATCAACCGCGATGGGACACACCTATCTCTTGGTTTTAGGGGATCATCATCACCCCGGGACCGAGTCAACCATGAGCAAACCAAACTAGGAGGTGCGCTCTACTCCTAGGGAGGTCCATATCTATCTTAACTGGCCAGAAGATCTAATAACAGGCTTAACACATTTATCAAGCACAGATGCAAGCATATATTATCATGAGTATGTAACATTCACACAATGCATGTATCATGAATGAAACCACTACTCCCTCGGAGTATGGTAGAGCACAAGCAAGTGGGAAACATCCCCAAGGGTCCAAGAACTTACCTGGCAAAGCCGTGCTTTGCAGTTCTTTCCCTGCTCTGTGGTCTACGCCACTAACACTCTCGGTGTCACGCCCTATACAAGGCATACAAGCACATATCAATCACCATCCTATCCGTTCAAAGCATTTATTTCTAGCAAAACAAACGGAAAAGCATAAACTGCTGCATAAAATTCTGCAGATTTTACACCCATTTGAAAAATCATAAATCCTTGTGGGAAACTCCTAAAATCACGAGAATTTAGAGGCATCAAGATTTATCTCTTATCTTTTAAACAAAACTAGTTTCATCAAAATCCATTAACCACAGCCTCTGCAGAAAACCAAAAACCAGAACTGTCACGCACTAAAATATTGCTGACAGCAACATACCAACTCAGACAGCCATCTTTCAATGACAACCCCCACCAAGTTACTCGTCCAAATGAGCTGATATTTTAAAGGCATGAATTTCACATACCCATCTTTCTATAGCCACTGGAATCACTCGATTTGGATCATCCTAGACAGATTTATGACTTCTGCAAAATAGACCTCTGCAGCAGAAAAATCTGCTAAAAACAGAGTATAACAGCCAGTTATAACTCTGCACCACAATCTCTAGGAGTCTCCAAAAATAGTACGAAAATTCCACAATATACCTAACTCTCTTAGCTTTCAAATGGCACCAGTTTTACACCATTTGGACACCAATAGCTCCGGTTATGGACAAAACACCAGTACTGCCCAAATAGGTGTTCATGGCTGTCATGAACATGCATGCATGATTTATGCATTAAACATCATTTCAACTTAAAACCAACTTCTACACACTCCAAATCATACATCAAAACTGACTCATCCTCTTAAAACTCAACATTCATCAATCTCATTCCAAACCCTAACCCTAACCTCAAGAATCAAAGAGAAATAGGAGGAGATTTCAAACCTTAGGGTCCAAAAGACCAATTTGGAGGGTAGACCGGCACTCTATGGCTTCCAATTTGTGGTTCAACGGTGCTGAATGAAAATGGGCAGAATTCAAACCCACTCTTCTTGTCTAATTACCAACACTCAAGGCTCAAAACAACAAGAAAACAAGGAAAAAGGCTTTCTCCCTTGCTTGTTTTATGATTTCGGCCACTAATCAAGTGGGAATTGCAAGGGAAGAGCTTGGGATGAAGGAGAAACCAGAAAAGAAGGAAATAGGCAGAAAACGTAGCTGCCTCCTTTTAACAAGAAAAGGGGGGTGCGTTCATCAATTACGGGGGTACGTTCAGTAATTACGGGATCTGCATTCAGCAATTACTAACTGCACCCGTATCTCCGAAAGACCAAATTGCCCTTACTTTCGTAAATCTGTTTAATTGCGCAAATATCACCTAAATTACCTTAATTAAATTTAGTGATATTACAATTCACCCCACCTTTTTAAGAATTTTGTCCGCAAAATTCAAATCATACCTGTTAAACAACTCGGGGTACAGCTGCATCAACTCCTGCTCTCGCTCCCAAGTCGCTTCCTCAGGTGTCCTCCCTTCCCATTGTACCTTAACTATGGGAATGATC
>PYAF01006248.1:12894-23360 GCA_007407185.1 Glycine tomentella | reverse complement strand
TTATATATGGACTCTGGATGTGTAATAAGTGAACTGTGTGGTATGTTTAAATGTTGTGGATTATATGTTTTAAATAACGCGTGGACACTTTTAAAATCTTTAAACTCGTTCAGAATTTTCATTTGAACCTTCATTTTTGGAAAATTCGTTTTAAAATTAAATAAGTTTTTCGAAGTTTTATCTTTCTGTTTTTCGAAAATTTTTTATCAAATGAACACAAATGCGTACTAAAAGTGAAGTGGATGCGGTTGTTACACCAAAAACTGAATTAGAATAGGAAAATAAAGGTCCAAGAGAGGTCAAATAAGCTAAGAAGGATAGAAAAATACTCAACTAAAAGCACTCTATCAAACATATCAGGAGCACTTTAATCGATTACCTTCTTAGAATAATCGATTACAAATGCGAAATAATCGATTACAGGAGCATGTTTAATCGATTATTTTCAGTTAGAAAGCTGATATAAATTGAACCCATTGCCCTGTGCTTTGTAAGATAAAATAATTAGTATTCTGGGCAATCACAAACATTCATGAGCTTTCTTTAGTGTATTTATGAGTTTCAAAAAGCATTTAGGCTTCACAAATTCGTATGGTTTTTTTTTTATTTGAAGAAGTGAAGCATCATTGAGTCTCAAAGTTTAAGGAAAGGGATGCATTGAGTCTGTAATCTTTCTTTCAACCTGTTGAATCATTCACATGCATGTGTTCTTTGGATTATCAGGTGAAATTTTTCCTTATTCTTTGAAGGTGTAAAACTTTTATTTGATTTCTGTAAAGATTGGCTTATTGTAAATGGGTTTCTTACATGATGATGAGAGATAGTGTTTCTCTAAGGGTTGCTGAGTAGTGTTCTCAGTTTTGGGTTTGGTCTCTAAAGGTCTAATAGTGTTTTAGACTTCTGAACTTTATCTAGGGTTGATAAAGAGAGGCTTGTAATATCTTGTAAGAATATTATTTGCAATAGTGGAACTCTATCTAGTGTTGAGTAGAAGAACTGGATGTAGCTTCATAGTGTTTGAAATGAACCGGTATAAAATTTGTGGCTGATCTTTATTCTTATCTCTTCATCTCTCAATTGCTTTGGTTGTGAATCAAATTACATTACACAGAAAACTCTCATTTGCTTATTGATTTCTTGACAGAGGAATTTGATTGAATATAAAATTCTTGTTTTCAAAACTATTTTTAAAGTGATAAAGATCCTGTGGAAACTCTGATTTGAAAATTTTAATTTACCAAGGTACAACCAATTCACCCCCCCCCTCTTGGTTGTATTGAAGTATTCCTATTATTTCACATTATTCCTATAGTTGGCCATATTTAGTTTTTTTCTCTTATATGTGATTTTGGAATTTACTTTTATTATATTAGGATGGGGTTTGTGTTTTTTGGGCTAAAATTATTAGTATCCTCTATCAAGGATATTAGTTTGAATTTTACTGAAAAGTAATAATGATGTTCAAATTCAAAGAGGGAGAGGTGGTCAACTTTCCAAATACGAAATCTACGCCAAGTTAGTTTACTTGGTATTGGAATTGTTTTGGTTATAAATTTATTAAATGATTTTGTCTAACGCTTTTATTAATATTTATATATATATTTGTATTATTTTTTTATTCTAAATTATATAAGTTTCAAGTATAACTTGAGGATTATAATTGGAGACCAATCTAATATTGCATGTGTTAAAGTTTCAGACATTGAAATTGAGCATTTATTGAAAATAAGTTGCAAGGACATAATAGCTGACATAGAGGTTCATATTTATTGTTTCTTATATGTAAAAGTAATTATATAAAATGATATTGATAAATTGTAAATTTTGAGTATTATATGTATTATATTATTTTTATAATACTGAATATGTGTTATTGGTTAGAGATATGATCATAAGTTGTTTTCTTGTGTAAAATTTTCAATCAGGATCCTTCCAAAAATGAGTATCATACACTGTTGCATACATTAGTTGGTATGAAATTGTTGTTCCAGGTGCACAGAAATTGGTCATTGCTTTGAAATTATGAAAATGTTTTTATTGGAAGAGTTCAATTCAAGTGCCGAAGTTTGTGTTTTTTCTAATTAATTATATATTTGATAAAATTTATATGATCTAATATTATGCATAACTATATCAATATATCTATTCAATATCTTTCAGTCCACAACAAAGAGGATTGTTGAGATTCATAAAGTTCTTATGAGACTCATACTCAGTGAACCATTGAGATTTTTTTTCTTTGTGACTATATGGACAACAGAAGAATTGTCCACTCCTCAAGTCAACTTCCATCATCTTCCAACACTTCTAAGTCAGCTTCATCCCATGTTAAGTTATTATGCCAAATTTCTCATTTTAGTGATTTGATTGAAGATTTCTAATTTTATTTTTAGTTTTTATTTATGTTTTTAAACTTTGTAAGTTGTTCAAATTGGTCTCTTTAAGTTGAGTATTTGGAATCTTACACGTGTAATATGTAAGCACTTTAATTCTGCCATCTTTGTCACACGAAACAATATTTTATTTTTCACGTGTAAGCACTCGTTGTATTTTTCACGTGCGCATATGCCCGGGTAAGATTAACCTTTTACACATGCATGTTTTGAATATAAGCAGAAAGTTATGTAATCAAACAAAATAGTATATTATATAATAATAAAGTGTTTGGAAGTAGATAGAGTACCAGTTATTACAAACCATATCATAAAGATGTAAATATGTCAAGAAAAGATTGTTTGCAAGATAGAGTTTAGTGTTTGTAGAGTAAACACATAAGTTGTGTTTAACCAATGTACAAAGGACATGGTTGTTGTTGGGATTCAGGAACTCAATTACAAAATCGATGTAGGGTTTGAACTTGTATTGCCTTGTGAATGACTTCCAACCAGCGTCGATCTTAGCATGTTTCTGCCCATGGTCCAACACAAGTTTGCATGATTTTGTTTTATTAAAAACAATATGAGTGAACCGTGTATCACGCAAGAAGTAGTACATTTGACTTGGAAGATCTTGCAATAGAAGTTGTAGAGTAATAGAATTAGATATATGGATGCAAACCATTGAAAAAGACAATGCTATTGTATGTAGTCAATCAAAGCTTACCAAGGCATTGCATGAGACTTTGTAATCGTTCAAGTATATGCGATAAATGGCAGAGTTAGGGTTCGACTTGTAAAGTGAATGCCAAAACGGAAATGCTTGTGGAGGAGAAGGGCTTTGGAAAACAGTTAAAAAAAACATAGATGGTTAAAGTGATTTGATGGTCGCCAAGAAGACCATATTGTTCTTTGATTTTAGTCCATCCATCTATAATTAACTGGTTTTCTAAGCACTCGTTGTATTTCACAGTATAATGTTTACCCTTGCAATCAATCAATTGCCATATTTCACCCAAGTTTTTTTTTATAAGCTAAAACAAAACTTTTTTGGAGTTCTGCATAAGGCTACATTTGAAATTGTAAACCATTAGTGCCATATAGGTCATACAAGACAACAAATAAAACATATAATGTAGAAAACATAAAGAAATGCTAACCATGTCTTTAATATGCATAATATTAATGCAGTGATGTGATTTTCTATCAAGCTACATCATTTGTAAAGCCATGTCCTTAGTATTTAGGGTATTTGTAGACATTATACCAAAGTTAACTGCAAAATAAAAAATGGTATTGAATAATATACATCATCATATAAACAAAATTATAAGATAAATTAAGATCAAAGAAGTCTGGCAAGGAAAAATGGTTTCTAGTAGTCTATAACATAGAATGTTAGACAATGTTGATGGAAGATCATTTTAAAAGTTGTGTTGTAATCTATTATTAAAACACAGTAATTATAGGACATAAAATTATCATTATGATTGAAACAAAGGGTCTGTTTCATGCATATTAGACCACATAAAAAATAGGTAAAAATACTTAGAAAATGGATAAAATGGTTTTAAAAACACTGCTCAGAGAATCTGTTAAGAACAATACACTAACAAAGTAAAAAAAAAGCAATAGTTAGGCAATGAAAAAAATTGTACTGAATCCATTTTAAAATGTTTGAAATGGTTAAAAAAATTGTTGTCATCCAATGTGTTGAAGTTAAGTATATAAAAGCAAAAAAATGCTTAAAAGTGAGAGTATTTACACAATGATTGTGGAATAACCTGATGATCATGTGACAAAATAACCAAAATGCAAGTCTATCCTATCCTAAAGACAGCCATTAACTGATGACTACTTGAACTATTTTTTTACAACCTAAGTTTGTAGCATTATATTTTAAAATAGTATTCAGAGAAGCTATTGAAGCACAATACATAAACTATTTAAAAAAAAATGTACTCAGGCCATTTGAAAATGTAAAAAATGGTAAAAAAAACATTGAAGGTTAGTGTAACGCCCCCTTTTTAATCTCAGGGTCGTTACCAATCATTAATCAACAATCAACTTATAATCATCAGAGTTTAAGCAGTTTGGAAGCATAAAGATAAGAGTGACATCATCAAATGCCACTAACATACACACTGTACATTATAATATGGTGAATATATATATACAAAAATCTCTGTTTAAGTACAAACTGTACATACATCTCTTCTCAAGGTTCCAAAACAAAACCAAAGGCAAAATACAAAATATCAGAGCCACATGCTCATGTCATCTAAGCCTAAGGTTTATAAACAGCAACTATCCCTGCATAGGCTTCTTACCTTGGGATCTATTTGCTCCTCCTGAGGAATCACCTTCAAAACATAAGCCCCACACAAGGGGTGAGATAGAAAATCCCAGTAAACTCAGGGCCCCTGAAGGTATTTCCTTCCCCTGGTTCACTTCAGGCATATACATAGAAATAATATATTCCAACCTGCCCTCATTAGATTCAATATCAGAACATTTCTCAATCATTCATCAGGCAAGCAGGGATCTCATACCCCCTTCATTAAACATCATTTTTATCAATTCATTTTCACCTGTCAATAATCAGGCGATATACACTACTATTCGGCAGAGGCTACATCTATGTATATAGGAACATCTCCACCCAGGGAGGCTACCTCTATATACTAGGGACATCTCATGCCTGGATCTCAACATATCTATCGGAGGCTTCATCTGTATATATAGGAACATCTCAATCAAGAGGCTACATCTATATAACAGGCACATCTCCATCTAATGAGGCTACATCTGTGTATATAGGAACATCTCTACTCAAGAGGCTACATCTATATATCACAGACACATCTCATTATCTATGTCAACACAATTGCCTGAGGAGGCTACCTCGTGTATATAGGAACATCTCCATTTGGGAGGCTACATCTATATCACAGGAACATCTCTCAACAGGTCTTTCTCAATCTCATGTCATCTATCCTACTACCATAGGATTCAATACATACACAGAATTCACATTCAAATCTCATATTCAACCAAGCATGTCCTAAGTCAAATAGTTCATAGACATACATATCAATTCCCATCATAGGGTCCAGCTTACATTTCAGCATCTCAGGTCAATACACATCAATTCGCATCACAGGGTACAGAATACAATCCATTAATCAATCACATCAATATACAATTTCCATATACATGCATTTACTCAAATCAGAACCATCACCCCATTTGGTGCATGGTGGAACACAGCAAAGGACACACATACAAGAACCAAGAGCTTACCTGCTCTAGGCAAAGCACCGGCTCTCCCAGCGTCGTGGTCACCACCACTAGAACTATCAAGCTCAAGTCCTACATAAGACCAAACATATAACTTATCAAATACGGTTCTAGCCGTTAGAACGAAAGGAAACTATAATCCTTTCTGCATAACACACCCTGAATCACTTCACAAGTGATTCTCAGACCCTCAAAAGGATCCTACTCAGCCTAACCAAGGCTACAAAGCCTCTCCTAAGACTCTGCTCAGGCTAACATAAGGCATATCCTGGCTCTAGCCCTCTCAGTTTCAATCTTCTCAATACAACCAATTCAGCTCATAAACATCATCTATGCTATCTCATGAGCAACTTTATCAACTGCTCTAAGGTTCATAATGGCCAAATAACCAGTCTTTTCTCTACTCATACATAACTCAGAGCCAAAATCAAACTTCATCAATAACGATGGCTCAAGGCTCTAACTTCCTGAGAACAACCCTCTGAACACATTTCTCTACAGGGTCCAAGCCTAATAACAACTCTAACACCTCCAAAAACACCCCTCAAGATACCCCCAAAACCAACAAAATCCAATACACAAAACCAACGGCTAGAGCTCAATTTTCTTACCCTTAGGAAGTCAAGGAAGACTAGGGGATCACTTTTCCCAAGACAAATCGCCCATGCAAAGCTTCCTTCGACCTTGGGTTTCCAGCTCTCAAGGGTTCTCTCAAAGAAATCCAATCTTGCCGTTTATCGCCTTTTGTCGAGAATAAAGATGGGCCTCTAGCTTATCTCGAGGCTCTGAACACTTTCTCAGTTGGGTCGGAGGTGTTTAGATGAGAAATGGAGAAGATACGGAGCTTCTCTGGTCAACAATGGCTGCTCTCTCTCTCTTCCTCTCCATTTCCGTCCAAAATGGCCATTTATAAGGCTGGCCCGAAAGTCCTGCGCGGATTGCGCCATGCCCCGCGCTGATCTCGCCATAGGTTCGAAACCACACTCTGATTCGTGCCTCTCACACGATTAGTGCCATATCCACGCTGATCGCGCTATCCTTTCGAACCTCCCACGCGGTCAGCGCCACATCCACATGGATCGCGCCATCTATTTGAACAACCCACGCGGTTAGCGTCGGAACCACGTTGGTCGTGTGAGATGGTCGAAACCATTGCTCTGATTCAAGCCTCCCGCACGGATCGCGCCAGACCCCACGCGGATCACACGAGATGGCCGAATCTGCCTCTGAATTCTCTTAAGCTGCCCTTTTTGGAATTCTAATGCATGGTTATGTTTCTAATCACTAGGCTTAAAATTCAAGGTATTACAGTTAGTACATAAAAAAAAAAAACGCTTAAAAGTCAGAGTATTTACACAATGACTATGGAATAACCTGATGATCATGTGAGACAAAAATAAAAATGCAAGCCTATCCTATCTGAAAGACAATCATTAATTGATGACAACTTGATCTATTTTTTTAGAATCTAAATAGTGCATTGTGAATGTATATACTATTGGTATTCAGACAATGGGAATTGGTTAGAAATTTTTTAATATCGGTTTTTAAAGCAGTACTCACAGAAGCCATTGAAGTCCAATACATAAACAATGAAAAAAAAATCAGTACCAAGTCAAGTGATCAATTTAAAAAATGGTTAAAAAAGCAGTATGGTGAAGGTTTATGGTAAAAAAAATCAGTACTAAAAAAATAGTTAAAAAATCATCCAATGTACATCAGGTTAGTACATAAACAATACAAATTGCTTAAAATAGAGTATTCAGACAAATACTGTCAACTAATGTTAACAAACAATCGCTTATGCATGTAACAACCAATACATGTCTTATCACATGTGAGGTTAGACGAAAAATATGGGTTCAGGATGTATGGTGTGTAATAGTTTGCATATATGCATAAAAACACGAATTTGTTTTTTAAACCATCAATGTCATCAAAACAAAGGATAATTTTTGTAAGGCGAGTGCAATAGTTTCAAGATGCTTGCCCAGTTTAGTGCAGGATCACGTTTGCTTCTTGATGTTCACCCTCTGTATCTTCACCTTCGTTTTCTGTGGCGATGTTAAGCTTGTATTTTGGTTTTTCTCCTTCTATTCTGATGTGCATCAAACAAAGTGGGGTTTGGGTTATGACTGTGGCTTTTGATTACAATTGAACAGAAGAATGTGAAAAGGTTGGCATTAATTTTTGGAGTGTATGTGGTAAAGTAAGGCTATTATAATTAATTGAAAATTGTACAGGACTCCCCAAGGTGAACACTGATGATGTACATGGCATGACTTCAGCAATGAATCCAAGCACTCTAATTGGGTTGCATAAAGGGCCCAATAAGTTACTAATTAAAATAGAAAAATAGCTACAAAGTAAAAATAGTAACAGATTTTAAAGCAGGATTCAAAACAAATCAGGTTAAAATAGGAAACGAAACAAAAGGGAAAAAGAATTTAAGGCGTATTTTCTACCTTTTGAACTATTTTGGAAAATAGTTTAAAGGAAAATGGAAAAAAAATAAATTGTTTGTTTGGAAAGATAAGGAAGAAGGAACATTGTAATTAAATGGAATTTATTAAATGTTTTTAATTGTATTTAAAAAAATATTTGATAATTGATATAATAAATAATTGATTTTTAGAAAAAATATCTTTTAATTTCATATCAAATGTTCATGAACGCACAGTAGGAAAACCTTTTTTGATATGTTTGAAAGTATAGCATCATCTAACACCAAAGCTATAATTATGTTATATTCAATTTAAAATTGGACTCTGTTAATGTCCAAGCTTTATATATAGTTGAAAGTAGGTTTGAAAGTATAACATCAACTAAGATAAATGGATATTAACATTATATATAGTTTCTGTGTATAATACTATGTAACTGTAAAACTGGACTCTGTTACTGGGTAATTGTGAATTTCATTAAGTTTTTAATATGATGTATTGATTTTGATAGCATGGAATATGTGTATAATTTGACCATTTTGGTATAGAAGTTAAGTTGCAAGCACTAACCAAGGTAAAAAAATGTTTTTTCAGGCTAAACTAACCCAAAATTGGAATGATGGTTTACTAAATGTACCCAACATCAATATTGAAGGAAATGTAGTTGTGAAAGCTGATAACACCAAATTGGTTTGGCAATTATGGTTACATATAAAAAAAGTGCAAATTACTTTCTGTCATACAATGGAGCACTATATGCAGTGTATTGAGAACCACAAAAAGTGCACATAAGTTACTGTTCTTACATCCTACCAGGTGTATCCCAAAAAAAAGTTAAAAACAAACTGGACATGGCAATTTGTGTTATGATCATGTTAATACAAAGACTTGATTTGTAATCCATCTCAAACATCATCCATGCAAAGGTAGAGTGAAGGGTCTGGGAGAGATGAATTGTCATATTTGGAATCAACGCATAAACCACTGCACTATGTTGTTTGTTGGGAATGGAAACTCCATTATGAACTAAAAGTTAGCTTTCAAATCGTTATCTTTCGCAAAAGATTTCCAACCAGATCCTATTTTAGCACTCTTTCTCCAGTGGTTAAACACAATCTTGCACAACGTTGTTCCTTCAAAATTCAGGTGTGTGAACCCCCTGTCCTGCAGAAAGTAATACATTGTACTTGGGACATCCTGAAATCAACAATAACTGTTGTTAGAAATGTATAGATTGATATTAATTTAAGTTGACTAAAATACTCTAATGGGTAGTAATTTGTAGCTTACTAATACACTGGCAGAAATCTTATATTTGTTTATTAATATGCGAAAAACAACAGAGTTAGGATTTTGTCTGTACAGGGAGTGCCATTTTGGAAAGGCATGTGCCTCAGAACCGGTTTTATAGACAATGATAAGGAAAAAAGATTGTCCGTAATGTGTCAATGTTATTTGACAATTACCTTCAAGATGGTAGTGCTCTCTAATAGCTGTCCAGCCTGCCCCAATTCGAGGATTTTGTAGGGACTTGTTTTACTTGACCATATGATGATTCCCATGAGCATCAATCAGATGCCATGTTTCATCCAAATGGTCTTTCCATCTAATTGCATAGCTTCTAGGAGTCTCTGCATAAGGCTACAAGTATCATAAAAACTAAAAGGAAATTAGTTATTTAACTAAGGGCATGTGTAATGCATAACAGATTTAATAATAGTTAACCTGATTTGTAACATGCACAGTGTTGAAACTTTCATAAGGTGTGCTATTAATCTGCATCATTGTTGCATCTATTTCCTTCAGATGATCTTCATGTTGATTCATTTTTGTTGAGTTGCACATAGAACAACAGAAATATGAATTTGTGAACAACAAGTATGATTAACATTATGAATGAATAAATAGAAACAAATATGTTGGAAAAATAACATCATGGGTGTAAGCATGATGCACTACACAAGAGAGTGCAGGAAATGTAAATGCCACGTGGTAAGAAAAAACATGAGGTGCAGAACAACATAACAAATATGAATTTGTGATTGTAAATGTAAAAGAAAAAACATGAATCCATATGGTAAGAAATTAAGTAAAATGTCAGGTTTCATATACCCAATTGCAGCATACATTAATATGCATAATGTCTGCTGTTGCGCGATTACGCTGATGCGTTTAAAAACGGCAAGTGCACCGATCGTTTAACAAGTAATAAAAGGGTAAGTAAAGTATCGTATCCACAGGGATTGGAAAGATTTCTCAATAATTGTGAAAGTTGTAATCGAACAGTAATAAGAAAATACGCAAGAGTTTGTTGGATGATTGTGTTAAACTAAGGACAGAATTTAAA
>PYAF01006247.1:214827-229406 GCA_007407185.1 Glycine tomentella | reverse complement strand
ATTTATGAAAGTCTTATTTCAATTTGTTTTCTAAAACTTATTTAGAAACTAGATCAAGTTATAATAAAAATTTAAAATGCTTCTTAACTTCCTTTTAATATCTTTCTCTAAATTCTTATTGGTTGATTTTGTTTCTAATGAATAAAATGTATAGACCTATTTATTTGAAATCCATTCATTCTGTAATTAAAAGAAAATTTCCCAGATTACATCTTTCCTGTTTCTGTGTTTTCTATGACTCAGATTAGTCTACAATCTTGATTTTTCTGAGTTATTTTCAAGATTTCTAAAATTTTTCATTTCATAATTTTCTTCACCAAAATATGTTACTAATTTCTTATTTAGAAGCATATTGAATTGTTGTCAGGCTTTTATAATCTTACTTGTGGTTTTCTGGCTTCATCAGAGCTAAAAGGATATTTTGGTCATTTGTGCAATTGTTCAGGGGCATTTTAGTCATTTATCCTAGGGACCTATTTGTCATATGTGGATTTGTTAGAGGACATTTTGGTCATTTTTAAAAATATCCAAGGGCATATATATCATTTATCTAAGAATGCGTATTTCTAGGAAAATACACAGATGCAGGGAAATATTGGGGTGTTACACCTTGGTGCAGAACCAAATAAAAGATGACAAGGGGTCTAGCCTCCAAGAAGTTTACACGGTGTTCTGTTAATTAAATGAGCGGCAACTTGGACACAATCACCCCAGAATTGAAGTGGCAAATGTGCTTGAAAACGAAGAGCACGGGCAACATTTAAAATATGACGATGTTTGCGCTCCACATGACCATTTTGCCGGAGTGTGTATACACATGTTGTCTGATGTAAAATGCCCATTTTATTGCACAAAGTTGTCATTTTATGTGAAGTGAATTCAGAACCATTATCAGTACGAATGCATTTTACTGTAGTAGAAAACTGATTTTGAACCATAAGAAAGAAACGATGCATGCAATCATAAGTTTTAGTCTTCTCTGCCATTAAAAACACCCATATAGCACGACTAAAATCATCCACAATTGTTAAAAAATAGTGTGCACCACAATAAGAAGAAGTTTGATATGGACCCCAAGTGTCGCAATGAATAAGATCAAAAACACATTTACTTCTTTCATTATTTAATGGAAACATAGTTCTGGTATGCTTTGCACGATAGCACACATCACAAACTTTATTTGTAGGAACATGCTTGACAGAATGTAAAGTAGGAATTAAAGAAACAACTTGGTGAGATGCATGTCCCAAGTGCCTATGCCATAGATCAAAAAGGTTGCTCGGTTGAACTGATGCAGCCGTCGCCTCTCCATGCTGTTGCATATGCACATACACACCTTCACGTAACCTAGCCAAGCCAATCACCGTCTTCAGCCTTGGGTCCTGTAAGAAACAACCTGTGTCAGAGAATGTAACACTGCCATGGTAATGACATACAAGCTGAGAAACTGATATCAAGTTACAACTTAGTTTTGGCACATATAAAACATCATAAAGAGTCAGATTATTTGTTAACAAAATTGTGCCCTTTTTAACAGCATATGTAGTTGTTCCATTTGGGAGTCCTATAGGTAAAGGAGGTATATTAGTAACATCACATAACAAAGAAAGAATTCCCGTCATGTGTTGGGATGCTCTACTATCAACCAACCATGGCATACAAGGTTTCATGTTACCAGAGAGTTTTTCTGCAGACCGTGGCTGATCAACCAGCGTCAGGAGTTTGTCCAATTGATCAAGAACATCAGGAGCGAGTGCTGAATAAGCTACTGCTTGCTGCACATTTGATGAAGAGGAATGAGTCCTCTCATTGTATGATCTGCCCCCTGTAGAGTGTCCTCGTCCTTTACCACGACCAAAGTGTCTGGAGCGTCCCTCAGGATAACCATGAAGCTCAAAGCATCTTGAGATGTCATGGCCGAGCTTACCACAATGAGCGCAGATTAGGCGTTCAAATGGTTTGTCTGTTGCCGCAGGACGTGGTGCTGATTGAATAGCATAGACCACATCAGTTGGTGACTCCATTTTCGCATCAGGTGCATGTTTGGGTTTTGTTCCAGTCTGAGCAGCATACCCGACAGCATTTGTACTTGCATCTTGACCTCGTGCAATACTCCTGTGTGTGTCTTCTTGTGTTACCATCGCATAAACCTTGTTGATGGAAGGGAGTAGAGTTGTGTTCAGAATTTGTGATCGGATGTTCTGAAAGATTGCGTCATCGAGACCCATTAGGAATTGATAGACACGATTTTTTTTTTCTCCTCCTCTGTATCTTTTGCATAGACGCATCCATCACCGCAAGTACATGAACGAACCGTCTTACTTCCTTCGAGTTCATCCCATACTGCACGCAACTTGGTGTAATAGGCACCAATGCTGCTGCCTTGCTGTTGAATACTGGATAGACTCGCCTTCAGTTGATACATGCGTGGATTATTTTCAACTGAATAGCGCTCCTTCAAGTCCTCCCATAGAGCTTGTGCCGTCTCAAAACACTTAATGTATGGCTGTAATGAAGAATCAATGGTGTTGTGAATCCACCCATTGATCATCGAGTTGCATATCTCCCATGCATGCCATTCTTCAACACAGGTTTGTTCTGGTTTCTTCACTGATCCTGTGAGGAATCCTAGTTTATTTTTGGTTTTGAGTGCGTTTTTCATGAGCTTTGCTCAATTATCGTAGTTTGCCTCCCCGTGCAACATTACTGGTGTAAGTATAGCACCAGTATGATCAGAACTTCCCATGTAAAAGGGAGAACGCAGGTCAGAGGGCTTGAGGTTGCCGCTTTGAGAGTCGGCCATGGAAGCAAGCTTACGCACGAGAGAAAAAAAATAAAATTCAGAGATTGGAAATGCGGAAATATTGGAAAGGATCGCTACAATCTGATACCATAATAAATGTAATTTACTAGAATAATGATAGTATCATTGATCAATAGCCTTTTAAATAGGCAAAGTAACTGTACAAGAGGTTACGGTATAAAGGAGAATCACGTAATACTAGAATTACGTAACAATAGAAACAGAAGGCTATAAATAAGATAACAACAGTTCCTAAAAAATATCTATAGTTAACAAACAACTGGATAATATCCTAACCTAATGAATAACAAACATTGACCAAGTAATATTCTCTAATATTGTCACATTTTTAATATATGTTTGTTTCCTAAGTATTATTCCCGGGAGCCGATCAAATAAAATTATTAATTTATTATGGATCGTAATTTTTTTTAAGTATATAACATAATTGTATATTAAGTGATTAAGTTAGAATAATTTTTAGGCAATTGAGTATTCAGTAATTTGTCAATTAATTGTTAGTTGTTACCCTCCTTTTCTTTTCTGTCACATATTTTAATACATGTTTGTTATATAGGTATTATTTATTGGAGGTCATTCTGTTGAATAAATTACGATAAAACGTTTTATATCATGAATATTTAACGTAACCGTGTGTTCATTAGCATTCGGTGGTAATGTGTTTGTCAATTGATAGTTGTTACCCTCTTTTTCTTTTGGTGTAACATTTCTAAGTGGTGGTTGAGTTATGAAGCATGACTAGTCAAAATCTAATGTTGAAATCTGATCAGATTTAAGTACACCCCGAGATATTAACCTCAAGTAAAAGTAGAAAGAGGGTTAACAACTTAGGATAGATGGGTCAAAACAAGTTAAGCTTTCCATTTTCGTAGTGGGATTCTGTTCTTGCTTTCTCCAGTGTCATGAAGAAGAGTTCTTCATCATCATTCCAGAACTTGGGATCTTTCCCAAGTCCAGGGGCACCCTATTACAGAGAGAGAAGAGAAGCATTGGGAGCCAAAAGGGGTGGTGCTCAGAGAGAGTTTCAAAGCCTTCAAGTAGTGCTAGCAGGATCAGCAGAAGACACACTATGGCAGGGTTAACACCCTTTTGTGGTGGAAGAATAATGCCATCTAAATGGGACGAGGCTGAGAGGTGGATTTGTAGCCCAGTTTCTGCCTATGCTGAGAGCAGAAGTTCGCATTCGCAGCTTCAGCGAAGGCCAAAGTCAATAAGTGGCCCAATTGTGCCGCCTGGTGTGGCTGCTTTCTACTCAAATTACTCGCCTGTGCTGCCACTTCGCCAAGGTTTGGTTGTGAGGAACTTGGTGTTGGGTTCACCCTTCTCAACTGGGGTGCTGGCACCTGTTGCTGTTTCTGTTCACCACTTTGATGCACATGATGACACTGTTTTTGGCTATGACTTGGAAAGTGGAATGCAGCTTTCTAGCCCTGTGATAAATGAAAATGGCGTGGTGTTTTCTCCATTGTCCACTGCTGCACCCACGTGCTCTGAACTGGCCTGTGACCAATCATCTCTCATCTCTGAAGGTAAATCACTGTCTTGTTTTAATCGTTGTAACTAGGATTTTTGGGTTTTGGATGGAACTCAATATTTACACGGGTTATGCAATTATTTTTTTATTTGAAACTTAGTCGTCACACTTAAACACTTTGCTCTCTTTTTAAGAGCATTATATGAGAATTAAATCTGATTTTTTTTCCCACAAATTTACAACTGAATTACATTTGGTGAGTATAGAATTGCTGTGTCACCCTTAGAAATTTAAGAGTCTTGGTATTTCGACCAATAGCTGAATTAGTTTGAACAAATGTAGTAGGAGAGATAATTTATCAGTATTAGTACTATAAGCCTTGAATATTCCAAGGTTGAATTTCTCTAATTAGTAATTACATTGCGTATTCCGTGTATATAAGATGCTTAATATATGTAATGAATTGGTTAGTATAAGGAGAAACTGTTTCTGACACGTGATAGCTACTATTTGTGCCTAGATTTCAGGGGATAATTAATGAATGGGCACCGGATTGTATTCAAATAACATTTGCGAAAAGTCGTTATTTCAATGACTTTAAAATAAATTATATTAATGTATGCTATATATTGTTCTATGATATAATATTATGTGATTTATTTTATCATATTATTTAATTAAGTTTTATTTTATTTTTTAATTAAAGTTTAAGGATCTTTTTATAAAATTAATATTTTAATTTTAGTTTTAATTTAATATATTTTAAAAAGACACTTTAATCCTTAATTAATTTTAATATTTTTAATTCTAAACCTAACATTTCCTGTTTTCTGTCAATCTTTCACACACCATCATTACCTATTTGAGCACTTGACTCCACAAGACCAACAAGCACAAGAGTACTCTCCAATCTATTATTCTTAATCTTAATCCCCAGCTAGCATATTATCCTACAACACCCCATAGGGCCATCGAAGCATGCACTAGATGCAGAAGTGTTACGTACTTTCAAGAGAAGAAAATACTAAACCCAACAGAGTGCAGCCGGTATACAGAAAATCAAAGCATGATAACAAAGAATAACCCGAGTCCAAAGTTGGTTCAATGCAATTAACAAGTCGTCATAGGAACTTTGCTTTCCTTTTGATTTTCTAATATTTTTCTTCAAGATCATGCAAAGCATATTTTTGGATGTCTACCATGAACAAGCTGCTGATTCTGGAACTGTAAGACTCCGGCGTCAGCCTGGAGGGAGCATACCATTCCCCGTTACATAATTAAAAATAATTAAAAACTTAGATTGATAGAATGTAGGAAAGATTAGATTTAGAATTAGGATGATTATGAATTATTTAGAGAATAAAGTGTCCTTTTAAAATAAATTAAATTAAAAATAAAATTATTAAATTTACAAAAAAAAATCCTTAACCTTTAATTACAAAAAATAAAAAATTACACTTATATTGACAAAATGTAACAAAATAAGTCATGTGACTATATAATTAAATAATACATAATATATATCAGTGTGACTTTTTTTAAAGTCACACAGAAGTAACCGAAGTAACAATCTCGAGGAAAAATATAAATTCATTCATTAAAGAAATATTTTGTTTTGAAAGTCTTGGGTTATCCACGACTAGCAGGGAAATCCGTGAAGTGTTGCAAAGTGCTTTTATATTGTTTTAACCACTAGGATGAAGTGGTCACCACCGGACATTTGTTTAATTAATGTCTTTGATTCCTCATAGGACAGTGAGCTATCACTTCAAGTTTTGATCTTTTGGATTTTTAATATGAAACTAATATTTAGTAGAATTCTGTCACACTTAAAACTGTATGTTTCTTCTCAAGAATATATTTTGTGAGAATTGAATTTAGATCTATCTTCAAAATTTCAGCTATGTATAATTATTTAAGTCACACTAATTAGATTCTACCGCATAAACTATACACCTTTAGTTGTTGAGATTCGATCGATAATCTAAATTAATGTTTAAAACGACTTTTATTTTAATTTACAGATGAGAAGCATGATGGAACGATGGATGGGGAAAACGTAGAATCTCATTCCTCAAGGTGTGACAAAGGTACCTAAATGAGTCCAGGAGAGAGAGAGAATGATTCACATTCGTCTCCAAAATCTTGTGCGACTTCAGTTGTGGATCAGCAACAACGCCATCCTCCTAAATTAGAGGTCAGAGATGTGGAAGTTGACAGCCAAGCTACAATTATCAGGTGGTCCAAGAGTCATGCAACCAAATTGGCCAAAAAAGACACTCTACACAGCAAAGATTCAAGAGAGATTAGTGCAGAAGCCCAAGCATCATGGGATATCGACGAGTCAAACATTGACACTTCCAAGTATGTTGCTTAAGTACTAAATACCAATTTTTTTAAAATTCATGTTACATTAATCATTTTGGTTCCTTGGTTAAAGGGTTACATTAGTCATTAGGTGTTGTTTTTCCTCCTGTTCAATTAGAATTGAAACTTTTACGTCGGTAATCCGTAAAATCTTTTAATGTAAACTCTGTTATGCAAATTATGAAGATAAAACTTCAATTCTGATTCGAAAACAGTACAACCAATCCTAAAACACTATATATAAGTTTTCTTCTTTCTGGATATAAAATCAGTTTGGAGGCTGCTAAGGAATGTTTTTCAGTTCCTTAGATAAACATGAACATGATATTTGTGTTGTTGGGAAAAAGAAATCAATTTTTCCTTCCAGGACATGTTATGAATGGTCTTGCGCAAGCAAAATACTTTATGCACAAGTAATAATTATGCAAACAACACAACACAATTTTTAACGTGGAAAACCTTCTCATTGTGAGAAATAAAAACCACGGGACCGATCTCGAAGTCCACCCAAATTCTTCACTATCAATAAAATGAGATTACAAAATGGTTACAACAACCATTACAATCAACATACAACTTCAACAAAAGTTGTACCAAACCGTTACAAGAGGCAAACATACAAAATAGGCTTTTGTACGAAATTAATTTCTACCACCAAAAACAATAATAAACAAATCCCAACGGTCAAACTGACATATTGCAAGAGAGGAACACATTGATCAAATTTGAGGACAATCCAACGGTTGAGGAAAGAGATAACTCTTTCTCAATATCACTGCCTAAAACAAGACAGAACAGAGCAGAAATTCTGATAACCTCTATTTTCAGTTGAAAAAATCTCTCTTGAAACAGTTTAATGAATGATCCGAATGGTCATAATGTAGAAACGGATTTTAGTTACCACTACTCAAATTTTGAATGCGATCCAACGATTAGTATAAGAGAAATGTCCCTTGTAATAAAATTGCACGCTTCAGAAAACGGTTTCATAACCACTTCGGTTTGGAAATTTCTGGTTATACTACAAGCCTTTATTCATGAAACCAACCGTTAGATGTTAATATTGGCGAGTCACAAACCTGCTTAAAAGTTTCACCAAGATCTAACGGTTAACAAAGGAGATATAGAAGATTGAAGGATGACAATTTCTACCCTTCTCCACATGCGAATTTTGACGGTTTCTTTCTCCTCTCATTTTTCTCTCTTGTGGTTTCAAATTAACCGCCAACATCTTAAAAGAAGTAACTGCTGACCTATTAAAATAAGGAACTCTAATCTTTCCTTATTGAACTGGACTTGACTTAGGATTCAAGCCCAACAATTTGAATCTCTTCAGTATTCAGAGAGTGAAGTGCATATAATGCTATTGTATTACTTATGCATTTATCCATGAACTTCTGTTTTGGCGCAGGTTACAGAGAGAGGAAGCCAAAATCGTTGCGTGGGAGAATTTGCAGAAAGCAAAGGCTGAAAATGCAATACGGAAACTTGAGGTTTTTTCTATTCATTACAACTAGTATTTTTTTTATATCATGCATGTATGGTGTCTAATACAAATTCGTATTCATATTATCATTAGTTAAAAGCATATATTAAATTCATTGAAAGAGGTTGCTATACTGTCTTGTAGACTATAGAAACGCTCAGAAAATATATATAGAAAGTGTATATATAACACAACATGAGAGAAATACTAGGAATGCATTATTTTTTATTGATTAAAATTTATTGAAAGTTATAAAATTTGTAGGTCCCACGTCATATTTAACGATTTTATCATAATTTTATAATTTTTAATAAATTTTAACTAATTAAAGAATGTGTTTTAATGAATATGTTAAAAGGATATGTTACTAACGATCTTCAACACAACAATTTAATCTCTCCTGACCATGATAATATTTAACATAGATGAAATTGGAAAAGAAGAGATCATCATCAATGGATAAGATTCTAAACAAGCTGAGAAGGGCACAGTTGAAAGCTGAGAATATGAGAACCTCAATACCTGTACAACAGAGCCATCAGGTTTCCAAGTGCAGAGTATTTTCGTTCTCCAAATATGCTCAGATATGGTCTCCAACCAGTTGCTTCAGAAGCATGATCAGTGATCGATCCCAAGTAAAATCCCTCAAGTCATATAGAGGTTTTGACCAGTTCATAAAAAAATACACTACGTTATCTTGATGCCAATTTGACGTAATTTGGCATGTCTTAGAAAGCCTTACACCATTATTTGCACCTAGGTACCTATCTATTCTGTGTACATAAAAGCACAATGGTTGTGATTAACTCTTTTTACTTCTTTTATAAACATTCTTTTTTTTCTCGTTTTCTTTATGAGCACACCAAGTACTCGTAGATGCTGATTGAGGAGAAGTGTTTTCAATATTTATATTAGAAAATTAGGATCTAGTTTGCATTCAAAATACAATAATAATAAATAGAGAAAAAATAAATTTGTGTATCCAAATGTGTTCTTGAAGAAATAATTTTTTTCTTCAATAGTGGGAAGACTATCTATATTCATATTGAGACTAATATTTGCTATCAACTCTAGTGGAACTTTAAAGAGAAAATCCACTTTCTATTTTTAAGTCTAAAACTAGGCTTGAACTTTTATATCTTGTGTCTGTATACTTTGTTCTCAGATATGCTTTTATTTATAATAAGAGATATGAATTTTGACATTTTCAAGTAGGAGAGATTTTATTTATAATAAGAAATTTTAAAATAATTTCACATCTCTTTATCTTTATATTTGAAAATAAAAACTATTTCATATCATTTTATCTTAAGAAATCTCCTTATATAAGCCAAAGATAATTCTCAAATAATCACATAACTAATAATGATATTTCTCCGAGGAAGTTGGAATAGGAGAACACTCATCTTGGAGTGAGTTTACTAGATGCTTTCAGCAGTTATCCGCTCCGCACTTGGTTACCCAACATTTACCGTGGGCACGATGATTGGCACACCAGAGGTGCGTCCTTCCCGGTCCTCTCGTACTAGGGAAAGGTCCTCTCAATGCTTTAACGCCCACACTAGATATGGACCGAACTGTCTCATGAGATTCCGAACCCAGCTCACATACCACTTTAATGGACGAAATCACATGATCTGATCATGATATGTAGTGATATAATTTTATTCTTATTTTATGGACATTTTTACATTTATAAAATAATATATTCTTTGTTTATATTAATTATATTCTTGATGCTAGCAAAGAATATAAGAATATTTTATTAAAATATTTATTTGATTAAATTTAATTATCAAATAAATTATTTTCTTTTGCAAAGATTGGAACACTTGTAGGTTCAATACTAAATCGATAATTAATTTACTAATCAAGGTAGACATCTAACAACACTCCTTAACGTTTGGATAGCATGAAGTAACATTTTTTACTTTCAAGAACCAATAGAAAAATAATGTAATATTTCTTTCCATTATTTACATTTCAAGGTCAACTCTAGAGTATAATATTATCTTCAAACTCTAATAAGTTAATACATTATATTTAATCAATGAATGACTTAAATTTTTGTTTTATTATTTTATTCAATTGTCCTGACCAATGTCTTAATTCTATCATAGAGCTTAAACTCATTACCTATAGTTGATGAATTCCTTCTTGAATAATCATTAATTCTGCAACTATTTAATCATTTCTAATATTCATTCAATTAGTCATAAGGCATTAGGTGTCTGAAATTACAATATAACAAATAACTTGTTAATTACTGTGATAATCTCAAGTCAAATGAATCTATTATATTTCTTCTTGAGAACTTCCTATTGACATATCAAGATAATATTCACATATACATCATCTCTATATACAATTTAATAAATGAGATATATTAATCTTTATCTAATAAAGACCATTACATATATATTGATCTATCCGGATTACTGATGTCCTATTCACAATAATTCTTCGATTAAGAACAATTTAGATTAAAATTATAAGAGACTTTTTCTTATTTTCACAATTTCTATAATAATAAATCTTTAATTTAATGAAGGACCTTATGAAGTCAACTATTTTTTTTTATCAAATATTATAAAAATGATAAAGAAGTAACAACACTTTTTTATTAGAATTAGAATTGATTGCATGATGTATTAAATCTTAGACTCACGTCATTATTTTTAAAAAAATTATGTATAATATAAAAATTGATGAGGACCATATACATGATAATCATCTATTAATTTATGGCGGCAACAGACCAAATACTTGCTATGAGTATAGTTTAAGTCTTGAATATGCAATCTTAGTGTTATTAGCATGATATTTCAATCAACTAAGTTAATAAGTCATATATTAGTTATTTAAACATTCAATCTTCTATTGTATACTTCAAATATGTTTAGAAACAATTTTAATTTTTCACTTAAAACTTTTAGAACTAAAAAATGAAAAATTGAAATTATTTTGTTTTTTTAGTTCTTTAAAATGGGGTAAAAAAATATGAAAATTGATTTTTTGGGGGCATCTGTTATCAATCTTTTTAAGTGTACATATAGGAATTTTTTTGTTTTCAATTTACTCTAGAATCGCTATGGCAATTATCGTTATTCACCATGCTGAATAAATTCATATACTTCTGACCGTAACTACACCTTGAAAAAGATGTTGTATAGTCACTTTCTATATCATTTATTACATAACTGATGTAGAATGTCATATTTAAAAAAAATATTGTCAATTCTTTTTATTTCCTTCCCTGTAATTTTAATATCTTCTACTATGAACATTTCATGACTAAGTAGTTAACATGATAGATCTACTATGACAATATTTGCTTAGCAAACAAGGCTGTCAAATTGTAAATTTATAGGAACAAGTTTTACCAATTCAGTCTTATTATATAAAGGTAATGGTATGTATGTACAAGTGTAAATCAATAAATTTATAAAAAGAACTTGCATGAATAACTCAAAAAATTCTGCATACAAGAAAACTTTGCATATTTAAGCTACATTGTATAAACTTTGCTATAGAAAATGGAAATGCACAATAAATAATTGAACCTTTGGCAAATTTCATCCTCTTAAAATGTGCATCCTCTCCACGGGGCGGGGCAAACTTTGGCAAATTTTCTGGGGGCCCTGTTTAATATTTTCTTTTTTAGAAAACGGGGTCCTCAATTTGTAATTTAAAAATAAATAAAATGTGTAAAAATTGTTGTTGGTGAGAATTGAACCTTGGACCTCTTGGTTATTAAAAATAAGAATTACCATCTCCTCTAGTTTTCAATATTGAACATATATTGCAGTAATTAATATTTGAGGCCCCTTATTTTTTGGAGCCCTGTGCGGTTGGACACCTTGCATGGGCCCAGAACCGTCCCTGCTAAAAACATATTGTATACCATTAATTCACAATTAGGTGATAGAAGACAAGTGGAATAAATTTAAGGGAAGTATACCATAAGGTCAATAATCACATCTTGAGTGTCAAGCCTAGAGTTTGCAACAAGTGTCTTAGGCACCACAAAATTACTATAATGATCTCAAATTTACTTTTCAACTATAATATTATTTTCTGTCTAACTACAATTTCTATTTTTTCTAATCACATTAACAGTAATATAAATCCAACCCAATATAACATTAATAAATTATTTCTTTTTAATTCTAGGATCAAATGTTTTTTATTAACACCAACAAAATAGAAGAATTTTTTCTTTCTAAACATGATTGATTTTCCTCTTATTCCAATTTTGGCATTTAACTCAATAAAAAATATTAAACATCCCTCCTATTTTGGGGTATTGGTGTGAAAAGAGAGACATAGAAAGGAAAAAAATGTAGAAAGAAAAAGTAATAGATGTGATAAATTATGCAATAAAAAAATATTAGAAATAAAATAAGATCAAAATAAGATGAAAAAAATGTATGTTAATAATAACCCAAACTCAATAGTTTGATAAATAAATTTTAAAAATACCTCTAACTAGTAACTTTAACATTCATTTGTTACCAATATTTTAAACACTCTAATGTAGTAATTTTTTTTAAACCTCTAACATTTAACAAAAACAGCTAATATAAAAAATAAAATCACAACTCCTCATAAAAATTAAATAGAAATTAACACAGTGCCTTGCTAGTTGTTAGTGCTTCCTTGACAATTTCAACGACAAAAGAGTCAAGTACAATTAAGATGAACTTGGCTCAATGATCGATGGTACTTAGTATTTTGTTGAATTATAAAACAACTTATGAGAAGTACATCGGAAAAAGCCTTAACAGCAAGTTGCGCACACTGGTCAAGGTTACAAACATCAGTATAATTAAAGAATAATAATTTAGTATCAAATCAAAAAATACTTAAAAGTAATGAAATAGAAATATGTAAGTGAGAATTAAAGAACAATAATTTACTATCAAATAATTACTTCTATAATGTTTAGGATAATAATTGTTTAATTAAGTGGGACTTACACAACTTGGCGCTAGTTCCAGAAGATGGAGTAGTTGTGGAAGTCCTTGGTGGGGTCGAACCAGAGGTTGAGTCTTTGCTCCCTGTTGCCAACGCCATTCACATACACGTTGGTTTGTACAAAGTAAGGTTCACCAGTGGTGTTGCCCAAAAACTCGAAATCAAATTCGTTGCGACTTGGGCCATTTGATGACATCTGCATCACAGTAATTTAAGATGACATCAATTTAAGAGTATAAAGTTACACTAAAATATTGGCTTGTGGCTCAAATGTGCAAATAGGGACAACGACAATAAATGCAAGAATCAATTGGATGTATCTACGTTCACGAGTTCAAATGAAAGTAGGTAGTTGACACTAATGGCTCTGGTAATAGTTAACTCACTGATGCAAATCTGGTTGTCTGCATAGAGCTGAATATGTACATTGTAAATTATGTTCATTGTTAACTAAGCACTATAGCTAGTAAATAGTAATTATCATAAGCTCCGTACTAAAACAGCAAAAGAGCATTATGAGCAAATTTGTTCTTAAAAGCAATAAGATAAAATTTCCACTAACATAGAAGGCAATGATAGTTCCAGCAGAGTCACCCTCCACAAGCTTGAGTTGGATGGTCACTTTCCCAAACATATATTTGCTCTTAGATCCAAATCCAGCACCTGCAGTGTTAAAAAAAAGGTCATATGTTTAGCTGAAAGATAACACATTTTGTAGGGCTATTAAATGAACTAATAATATTGATAAGACCATTGATTAAAAAGTGTAACACCCCGGACGTGTTATCATTAATAATATCATAAGCGCACTATCAGCGTTATCTGAACGCAGTGCGGAAGTGATAGAATCGATTTTCTTGATTACATTATGCATGGAATATAAAACACACATCAATCATCAATACCAAGCCCCTGAGATCCAGTTCACTCAGCATAGAAATATATAGGCAGATACAAAAATCTAACAAGAGATATCAGGAGTAAACATAACTCATACACATAACATCACCTGTACATATATATACAACCCATAAGTTCTACCACATCTGTGGTTATACAACATAAACATGTACAGACAACGGGTGTACACTCACACCCTATACATATACAGAAATATAAGACAGAGATCAAAGAAAGAGACTCTTCTAGTCTTCATCTGCAGCCCATGACACTCCAGCATACTCAGCTCGGGCCTCTTGCCCTGTGGTAACTTCTCTCCTCTAAAAGTACCTGAAAACCACAAACCCCACATAGGGTGAGACAAACGTCTCAGTAAGCTCAGGGTTCTGGGAGATCTTCCCTTACCCTGGTTCACCACCAAGCACAAACACTTACAGATAACAGAGCTAAGGACTTCATCCCAGCTCACAACATAAAGCCTAGGACCTTAGCCTAGCTTTCACACAATCCCAGCTGTCTGGGTAATCAACGGATGCTCTCAGCATCAGAGG
>PYAF01006247.1:186001-214727 GCA_007407185.1 Glycine tomentella | reverse complement strand
CATTCATGTGCTGCTTATGAGCTTCCATATCGCAGAACTCATAATCAGCTTCCTCTTCCTTAGGAGCTATGGGTAAATTACCTTCTAGGACATAAGCGATTTTCTCGGCCCTAAGAACAATTCTTAGGTTCCGATACCAGTCCATAAAATTTGAACCATTCAGTTTGTTCGTATCAAGAATAGAGCGCAGTGATAGTTGATTAGTCATACTATTAACTGAGATATATTAAAGACTTTAAATAACATGCCCCTCCCACTATTTTATCTAAGTCAATGACCCTTGTTATTTTGACTTAGGGTTATTTTATCTTAAAATTACCTTAGTGGGATTAAGAGTACGATTATTTATTTTAATCTTCGTATAAGATCGTAAAATTAAACTAAATAATGGGTTGATCCTTATCAGCAGAGTCTCATACCTTCTTTTAGCATCAGGTTGACAACTCCTTGTCACTTAGTGGTGCATCTCATGCAACCAACCTGGCACTATTACCCCAAATACATAAGCCCGGATGAGCAATTCATTATAACAAAAACACAAAAATAACAAGATCAAAAGTGAACAAAATTAAGAACCCTAATTTTATTCATTTGACCATGGCATGTATAGGATATTTCATGCATTTTGAAAACAAAATTATGGAGAAAACAATGCATTTGAATATACATATCATGGCTGAATCATATTCCTTTCTTAAAAGATGTTTCGTTTGAAAACTTTCACAAAGAATCATAAAGAAACAAAACCATGAACACATAAAGATATATGTAAAGCGTAATCATATTACAAACAAGGTATCATCACCCGTCGATAGTAAAGCAACGAGGCTTTGATACCACTTGAAAAATAGTGCCATGAAGGCCGATGGCATGTGAGAAGAAAAAAAAAATTTCAAGCGGAAACACACATACCACACAAGAATCATTCTTTAGGACATAGATATTACCTTGTTTGTATTCGAAACTTGATGATCAAGGATAGACTTGAAGATACAAGCCCTCTAATGTTGATCCACACCACTCCTTGTCAAGACTCAAGAACACTTCTTGAAGGCCACCAACAAACACCAATGGAGGCAGGCTAGGCGCACCAATGGAGAGGAAGAAGGTTAGGTTTCAAATTGTTTTTCTTATCTAAGAGACTCACAATTAGATGATATTGGTGGCTGAATTTTCTGTCAAAACTCACATAAGGGCACATGAAGTGGAGGAAGATAGATAGGGTTTTTTTTTTCCAAAAACTATTAGAGAACTATGATCACAATAGCACACTTTATAGAAGAGTTTGAGTCAGATTTTTTTTAACCAAAAAAATCTAATTATGGAGAACCCACATGTGAAGATAAAGTGGTGTTGTTTGAATTTCAAAAATTGCCAACAACCTCTCATCATATCCTCCTAAGACCAAGTCAATTACTTGGGAATTATTTTGCCAAATAATAATTAAATATCAGCCGTATGTAAGCCCCCTAATCAGCCCTCAAACTTCTTCCTAAAATCTAGGACATGATCATGATAAGATGCTAGTTGAATTCAAATTCATATCTAGCTCTTATCTTCTCCTTTTGATATGAAACTAACTACTATAGATAATTCATATTTAAATTCAAAATTTAAATTAAAATATTTAAATTCAAAATTCAAATTAAAATATTTAAATTCAAAATTTAAATTAAAATATTTAAATTCAAAATTTAAATTATCAAATTTAAATATTAGATAATTAATTTAACTATTTAAATTAATCAATAATGTCTTGGACTATCCAAGCCCATTAACTCCATTCATGCTCCCCTCTCTCTTTAAGATAGGTATCCAAACTCCTTCTTGGGACAACAACCATTATTAGGCCCAAAACCTTTAATGCTATAATGTCATGACAATAAAGTGTTAGTGTGTGACCCATTAAGTCCAACATAGCTACTGACATAAATGAGTTTGGGCCCAACAAGGCCACTACCCATTTAATGACAACACAGAGCACTAGCAATGCTTTGTTGTCCCAGAACTAGTTAAGTAAATGACAAGATCATCCTATTAAATCTATTTGGTTTCTGTATGTATTTCCTTTCGTCTCAGTTACCTTCCCATAAAACCTAGGGTAAGGAAACGTATCAGCCCTTGCAGTCTAGGGTAAGCTTTAATACGAAATAGGGAGTTTCCAATTTTACTGACTCTAAAGTCAAATCATCTCATGATTTCTTTTACTATGCATAGATTCCCGAGTCCCATAAATGTCATCCTAATTTCTCCGGTTTACAGATAACCTAATCTCTCACAGAGATTTGACGAATCCCTTCAGCTAGTCACCCTAGACTCGTGTTCCTTTAGGACATGCCCAAAGGTATACCTATGTGTTTCCATGTTTCAGGCAAACGAGGTATACAATCAAAACATGTCTTCTAGAACACAGTCAAGGTGAAAACTTCTAGTCTAAGGAAAGACACACCCAAATAATAAGAGACTACTCTAATGATACTATCTGTGAGATTTCCTCATAGAGTCTCTTTGTGGGTCCGTTCAGTGCGATATACCCTTATAGGTCCACCCACGACTTTAGCTAAGACATCTCCATGTCTGTAGCTCATGAGGTCTTTACCTTGTATCTGCATACAAGTAGATAAGTCGTGCTAGTCTTACCCAAGATCGCTGATCCCTATTGTCAGTGTCTCTAGACTAGGAACTTAAAATTTAGGAGTAGACATCTGGTATCCTTGAATCCTCATGATCGTGATCCCATCACTGATACTCAAGAGATACCTATTCTATTCCAAGGGTTTTATCCAGTTACTCATATATTAATAATGATATCGAGACAGAATATGAAACAAGATAAAGAGTGCTTATAATTTATTCATGACAATATGAAAAGTACATGTACGTCCTAATCTAATGAAAAGATTGTCTTTAGGACATCCATATACTAACAGATAGATCATCATCTTCTTCATTGATTGTGGAAGTGAGACACATGTTTGCTTCTTCATTTTCAGTTGAAGATTCTGAAGTTGTTGATTCATTATCTTCCCAAGCTATGTAGGCTCTCTTTGATTTTCGTTCCTTCCTCATCTTGTTGTCACCTTGTTGCTTCTTTAAAAAGATTGAGCATTCAAATTTGATGTGGCCAGGTTTTCGACACTCAAAACAAGTGAAATTGTTGTCAATCCTTTTGTTGTTGTTTTTGTTCTTGGTGAACTTCTTGTTCTTGTTTTTCCTCAAGAACTTGCTGAACTTCTTAATAATCAAGTTTATGTTGTCCTCCTCATCCTCTTCACTTGATTCCTCCATTTTTCAGCTTTTGATGATGCAGCTTTTAATGCAATACTTTTTTTTTCTTTTCTGCATCTTCAGCACAAGTTAGTTGAGACATTTCAAGCTCATATTCAAGTAACTTACCAAATAGTGTAGCCATGGACATCTTGGATAAATCTTTGGATTCCTTGATTGTTGTCACCTTTGGTTGCCAAGGTCTTATAAGACACTTCAGGATCTTGATGTTCAATTCTTCAGCATCAAATATCTTTCCAAGACCCAAAAGATGGTTGATTATATGAGTGAATCTTGTTTGTAGTTGGGAAATGCTTTCTGTGCTATTCATTTTGAACATTTCATACTTATGAATTAAGGCATGCTTCCTTGATCTTCTAACTTCTTCAGGACCTTCATGAGTAATCTCTAGCATCTCCCACATTTCTTTTGCACTTGTGCATCTCACTGTTCTAAAAAATTCATCAGAAGAAAGTGTAGAGATAATCATATTTTTAGCTTTGAAATCATATTGGACAACTCTTTTTTCAGCATCTTTCATCTCATCCCATTCCTTGGGAATCATTTCATTGCCAACAGTTTTAATAAGAATCAAAGGACCCTTTTCAATAGCATTCCAAGCACCTGGGTCATTTGATTGACTAAAGATTTGCAGTCTATTTTTCCAAAAACTGAAGTGCTCTCCTTCAAACATTGGAGGACGATTGAGGGAAGCACCTTCTTTGAAGGTAATTTGTGAAGTATTCATTTTTCTTTTTGAAAAGCAAATAGTGATCTTGAGTATCTTTCAAGAACTAGCTCTTGATGCCAATTGAAAATAAACGGAATACTCACAATAACCAAGAGGGGGGTGAATTGGTTATTACCTTGGTCTTTTAAAATTTTAATTCAAATCAGAGTTTAGGATCTTTATCACTTTTAGAACCAAGAAACATTTTATTCAATCAAATCACTCAGCCCCAAGAAAAACAATTTCACAAAACAGAACTTGTTGAACAATAAAGATGAATCAAAGAATCATAAGACAAGATGAAGTAAGAGATTAAAAAATCAAAACACACAAGCAATTTATACTAGTTCACTTCACAACAGAAGCTACATCCAGTTTCTTCTAATTCACACTGAATTAGAGTTCCACTATTATAAATTGTTCTTACAAGCTTTTACAAGAACCTCCCTTTATCAACCCTCGATAAAGAACAAAAATCTAAAACCCTATTAGACTTCTAAGGAGAAAGATTCATAGAACACTACTCTGATCTTTAAGCTAGAGAACCCTTCTCTAGTCCCAAGCAAGAAGAACCCAATTACAATAGCCAATATCAACAGAATTTGAAAACAGAATTACAACCAAGGAGTTAAGGAAAGAAACAACCTGATGATCCAGTGAATGACATGCAAATGAATGAACAAATCAGGTTGAAAGACAAAAACAAACTTAGAGCATTCTTCTTTCTTAACCTTTGAAAAAGATTTCTTGCTTAAAGAATCATTCAAATACCCATGAATGTTTTAGATGAAGCAAGAACTCGTAGAACCCAGAAATTCACTTTGGAAGTGTTTAGAAAACTTGTATATACTCAGAAATACAAATTGAACAAGTTAGAAAACAAGCCAAGCTTCCACTTCTATTTATACAGAAGTTGTAATTAACTGTAATGGATTACACGCTCCAAATAATCGATTAATACGAGTGAGTAATCGATTAAATTAAAATATAATCGATTAAAGTGTTTAAGAAGTATTCTGGGTTTTCACCATGAGCAAAATAATCGATTATCCTGAGCTATAATCGATTAACACATAAATATTTATTCTTAAAGTGAACTGTATAATCGATTACTGGATATGGTAATCGATTAAGTTAGGAAAACATGATTTTCAGTTTGAACTATATAATCGATTACAGTTTTTGGTAATCGATTATTCCAAGAAGACTTAAAAACTAATTTTAACTAAATAATCGATTACGGAAGTTCAGTAATCGATTAAAATTCATAACAAAGCAGTTCAGTCCTATGCAAAGGCAAAATAATCGATTAAACCGATAGGTAATCGACTAAAATATTTATGAATGTTTTCCATATTTGATCGAAGAACAAAATAAGCGATTAACCCTTTTATGTAATCGATTAAATCAGTGAAAAACTTATTTTTCCAAAAACCTTTCAATTCAATTAAAACCTTAGTTAAATGTTAAAAGCTTTGTTCGATTTTAATGAAAAACACTTAGTTAATTCAATGAATGAATGAATGAATGCAGGGATCAATCAGATAGCTTTCCTTTTACATAATATTTCAATTCCAAGTCTTCAAGTCTTTTAAGCATGTTGAAAGCTCAAAACCAATCTGGAATCAAAGACTTCCAAACTTCATAAAGCTCCCTTGTATCCAACAATGTAATTTTTGTTTAAGCTTGGTTCATTAGATAAAGCTTTATAATCCTGATTAGCTTTTAATAATTCATGTATTCATACATTCTTTTGAATAGAATTCATCATGTGGTAATAATCAAAGTCATAGAAATCATTAAGGCAACTAGGAATTGTATAAAATATTTTCTCACTGCTTTAATCGATTATATTGGTGAAATAATTGATTACAACATGTGTATGTTTTATGGAAAATGCCTTATGAACATTTTAATCGATTACCATTGGTTCGTAATCGATTAAATAAGTTTTACACAGAATTATAAACTTTATGTGATAATCAATTATCTTGAGAAATAATCAATTACATAAGCTTCTGCATAATTTGACACAGCATATTCATTTGGTTTAATCGATTACTAGATGTTTGTAATCGATTATATGTGCATTTTTAAGTTTTAGGCATGGTCTGTGTTAATCGATTACATGTGTGTATTGAAAAACTGAGTTCATCTGGATTAACCAATTACAGGATGACTTAATCGATTATTTTGTTCGTGACAATTTCCAGATTTCTGATGAACACTTTAATCGATTATCTGATTAAAATAATGGATTACTATAGTTAAAATAATCTATTACATTGTCGAATTAATCGATTACAGTTAGTTTAAACAGTTTTTTTAATAAATAGAACAACTGGGTCTGTGTGAGACTAAGTGAGAAAAATAGAAATACTCGTGCAAGCCTTGTGATAGACACATTCTAAAGCTCTCAAGAGTACCCAAGACTGAGATTAGTGAGATAATCAAATATGATGAGTATCATGGAGAGTTACTTGCATTTTTAGTGTTGTTTCTCAAAGATTGAAGAATTGTTCAAGCTAGTGCTTATAGAAAGTCATCAAGAAAGAGTTATATTCATCTGTTGCATATAATCTCAGGTTGATTGCATCATTCATATCATTGTAAATTGCTGAGGATTATAAGGTGATACCTTTCTTGAACCTAAAGCTTGATTTTGGTTGATATTTGTTTTGTAATTGTGTTGTAATTCCATATAACATTTGTATTCTTTAAAGCTTTTTCTAGAAAGGATTTCTAGAGGGAAGAACAGAAAGGGGATCTCTAGTTCTTGATCTTTTGAAAAGTCTATAGGGAGTAGATTTTGAATTTTACCTATGGAGGGTAAGAGAGATCATTTGTAAGCTTGTAAAGAACAAATATGTGTTATAGTGGAACTCTAACCAAGATTTGGTTGGAAGAAAACTGGATGTAGCCTCCGGGGTTGAGAGGTGAACTAGTATAAATCTTGTGTTTTAAGATTTCGGTTTATATTTCATTAAATTCTTGTAGTATAGAATTTGTTCATCATACAAACTTGGTTATAGCACAAGAGTGATTTGATTGGTGAAGCAAAATTGTTTTCTAAATTGGTTTTGAATAGATAATATCCTTTTGAAGTCTTCCGTTGTTATAAATTTTGAAAGGAAATTTTAAAACTCTGAGGTAAAACCAATTCACCCCCCTCTTGGTTTATTTGCATAAGTGTTCATTGTATTTTCAATTGGCATCAAGAGTTGGTTCTTGTAATTTGCTCAAGATCTTTTTAAATCTTTGACAATGAATACTAATCAAACAACATTCAAGGAGGGAGCCTCATTGAATAGACCACCTTTGTTCGAAGGAGAACATTTTAACTTTTGGAAAAATAGGATGCAAATCTTCATCCAATCTAATGACCCGGGTGCTTGGAATTGTATTGAGAAAGGTCTTTTCATTCCTACCAAAATTGTTGATGGAAAATCAATACCAAAAGAATGGGATGAAATGTCTGAAATAGAAAATAAAAAATGGTTCAATATGATTTCAAGGCAAAGAATATGATAACTTCTGCATTATCTTTCGATGAATTTTTCAGGACTGTTAGGTGTAAAAGCGCCAAAGAAATGTGGGAACTACTTGAAGCTAAGAATAAAGGTACTGATGATGTGAGAAGATCAAGGAAACATACTCTCACTCATGAATATGAAATGTTCAAGATGAGAGATGAGAAGAACATCTCACAGCTTCAAACTAGGTTCACCCACATAATGAATCACTTGCTTGGGCTAGGGAAAACTTTTGATGAAGAAGAGCTGAACATCAAGATCCTCAAATGCCTAACAAGAGATTGGCAACATAAAGTCACAGCCATTAAAGAATCAAAGGATTTATCAAAGATGTCAATGGCAGCTATGTTTGGTAAGCTCTTAGAGTATGAACTTGAATTATCTCAATTAACTCATGGTGAAGATGCAGATAAAAGGCATAAGAGTATAGCATTAAAAGCTGCACCTTCAAAGATTGAAAGAGAAGATGATTCAAGTGAAAATGATGATGATTAGAATATGAATCTCATAGTAAGGAAGTTTACCAAGTTTTTGAGGAAGAATAAAAACAGAAGGCAACCACAACAAAAGAAAAGAAGTGACAACACCTACAAGAACAACAACCTCTCCTCCATCACTTGCTTTGAATGTGGAAATCAAGGACACATAAAGTCAGAATGCCCCTCATTAGCAAAGAAGCCACAAACTGAGAAGAGATCAAAAAGGGATGGAAAGTCTAGAAAAGCCTACATTGCTTGGGAGGACAATGAATCCACAAGTTCTGAATCCTCTTTAGAAAAACAAGTTGAAGCTCACCTATGCCTTACATCTACCATTTGTGAAGAAGAAGAAACATCAAGTACAGAATCAGAGGTAAATTCTGAATTTGAAAATGTAATTGATGCTTTTCATGAGATGCATTGTGAAGTTCAAAAACTAGCAAAAGCAAACAACAAGATTAAGAGTGACTTAAGAAGGCATGTTTCCAAGCTTGCTGAATTGCAAGAAGAACTTTGTAATTGAATGAAGAACATGACAAACTTCTTTCAATTTACAAGGAAAATGGATGTACATTCTCCTTAGCCATCTTTGAGGTTGGTAAATGCAATGAATTGCAGAATTACTAATTAATTGCAGTGATTAAAAAAAAACAAGTCAGACCTTAGAATAGATTGCGCCTCTAATATCCTTGGTTCACAAAAGATAATCTGTCCTACTTAATCCTTATCAGTCCAGGTTAATCTACTAAGTGAAGATTAACCTAAAACTTCATTACACGAATTAAGCAAACGTGAACCTCGTCAGGGCAAGCTCTCAGGATTAAGCAACCTGAGATTACTGAATCAATCAATATCAGAATCATTAAGCATGACTCTAATTCGAAAAATACAGAACAAAAACCCCAACAAGGAAGAACCAAGCAGAAAACGAATTGCAAAAATTGAGAACCTCCATTAAAGGGTTTGCAATCTGTCCTAGGGTCCAACCCTAGATTTAGCCTTCCATTAATTCGAAATTAACAACAGAAACGTAAATTGAAACGAAACTGAACATTAAACGAAATTCAACTGCAAAAAACAAAATTAAACAGAAACGAAAACGAAAACCTAAATCTAATTACTGAAAGCAGAAAACAAAAATGAAATATGAAACTTGAAACAGAAACGAAATAGCACTGAATTGAAACGCAACTGTATTCAGAAACGAAAAACCCTAAAAACAGAGTGAAAGCAGAAAACGAAAATGCTAAAAAAACCTAAACGAAAATAGTCTGTCTGTGTTGTAGACGAAAATTAGTGTGTCTGCATGGGCACATTAATTGAAATATATAGAGACTGACCTAAACGAAAATTGGGCTTTTCCTAACAATTTTGGCCCAAAAACGAAAATAAAATAAAATGAAAATAAAATGTTGATGCCACATCCCAATCTTCAAGTCCATGCATTAATTCCAAGCCCATTTAATTATTAATCTGCCCTGAAAATAAAAATTGGAATAATTAAACTTAAAATAATCCAAATTAATTAAAAATCTGAATTATCAGTCCAATTAAATACTAAATGAGAAACAGTGCAGAATATGAACATTTAAACACAAATTAGGGATTAAAATGAGTACAGAAAGATGAGAAAATAAAGGAAAATAGTGACTCATCACTTATATATTGTGTGAAAGAAATTAACTCAAGTTAGAATAAGAATACATGATAAATGCTGCTAAAATCTAATTATTTTAAGAATATAAGTTGATATAATCAATTACCACAAAACCTTAATCGATTATTTGCTCATCTGATGCTTCTAGAATATAAGTCAAAGTTGTTGTAATCGATTAAACCATCAAAATCATCGATTATTCACAACTCGAGTTTTTGAAAAATCTAGTTCACTCTGGAATAATCAATTAAATTGACGAAATAATCGATTACATGAAGTCTCAAGATATTTCCAAATTTTGAACAAGTCTAGAATAATCGATTACTTTATCGAAATAATCGATTATTTGATTCATGTATGTCTGAGAAATCTGTCTCACTCTGCTTTTATCGATTATCTCCTATTATAATAGATTACACTTTGTCTTCTATAAGCCATATGTGCTGACATAATCAATTACCCTGTATTTTAGTTGATTACCTCATTTCTCAGAAGTGAAATTTTGAATGAAATAATCGATTACATAACAAAAAAATTGATTATTTAAGTGGTTACTGCAAAAATCTAACAGTTTTGAAACTACCCAACTGCAATAAAACACGATTTGATAGAATCTAAGCCTTAATGGTAGTGATTTAGGGTCACAACAACTATATTTTCGTATTCTACAACTGCCCATTACATCAAAATTGCCTATAAATAAAGACCTTTAAGACTTGAAATCTCACACCTTCCAGCCTTGTAATTTTCTACTCTCTGTCTCTATTTTAGCTCAGAAATAATCTTGCTTTAGAAGTTCTTTTCCTTCTTCTTTCTTAAATTCGTGTTCATTACTCTCTCAAAATGTCTACCTCCAAAAGGCCAAAACCTTAAAGAGACAAGCTCAAACCCTGTAGTCAATAGGCTTGATCATTGGTTTACCAATGAAGCTGACAAAATGAACTATCTTCAGTTCAATGCTACAAAATTACTCTACCCTCCAAAGTTCTTGAACCTTGGTTGGTTCACTGAACAAGGATTTCAATTCCCTCAAATGTTAGAACAGCAAGGTCTAACAAAATTTGTTGAAATGAAAGGGACTTTTTACCCTGACTTGGTAAAAGTCTTTTATACCTGTTCCTTTGGCTGAAGAGGAAGGAGAAGAGGGAGACGAGGAAGGAAATCAAATTGGAGATGCTGAAGAACAACAAGAAGAAGCTGCACCATTTGAACCTCAATATTCTCATTTTGAATCTTTAATGATACAAAAGATGGATGCTTTGTTTTCTTCATTAGAGGAACTTAAGACTAGGGTGAAGAACATAGAATCCAAGATTTTTAAGGATGAATCTAAGGATTTGTATTAGTTCTAGTCTAAGTTTAACTGTGTTTTATGTTATGTTTTGTGTTTGAATTTGTTAAGTTTGGTTCAGCTTTTTTTTTTTTTTATGGTTGATGTAATTTGTTCATTTTATGATTAATAAAGTATTTTAATTTTCCTTTCTATTTGTATGCTTTAATTTCAATTTTTGAATTTGATATGCCAAATAGAGGGAGTAGTAATTGAAAATGAAATGAAAGTAAAAATAGAATGAATATAATCTGAAACTGCTTTGATAATTTGAAATGATTATGATACACATAGTACAAAGCATTTGATCTGATACATTGATATTGAACAATGAAATGCTCTGAATATGAGTTGAAT
Organism: Glycine tomentella; assembly: GCA_007407185.1. NCBI lineage: Eukaryota > Viridiplantae > Streptophyta > Magnoliopsida > Fabales > Fabaceae > Glycine > Glycine tomentella. The sequence continues at coordinate 203,374 of PYAF01006247.1, read as the reverse complement.
AATCTAAGAAACTGAGGGGGAGTTATTATAAAAATGCCTAATGAATGTTTGAATGTTTAATGATCAATCAAGTTATGATTATGCTTGATCTGTGCAAAAAGCTGAGAAATTTTCAGATCATACATCTCTCCAATGAAGCCAAAGAGTATGTTTCATTAATAAAGTATTTGGCATGGTCAAAATCAAAAAGGGGGAGATTGTTAGAATTGAAGAAGTTGAGGCAAATGACTGAAGATGATTTTAGCAAATGAATTTTGATGTTTTACATGCCCAATCAATTTGATGGCATATGTAATTTTTGTTTAAGCTTGGTTCAATAGATAAAGCTTTATAATACTCATTAGCTTTTAATAATTCATGCATTCATACATTCATTTGAATAGAATTCATCATGTGGTAATAATCAAAGTCATAGAAATTCATTAAGGCAACTAGGAATTGTATTAAACATTTTCTCACTCTTTAATCGATTACATTGGTGAAATAATCGATTACAATGTGTGTGTATTTTCTGGAAAATGCCTTCTGAACATTTTAATCGATTACCGATGGTTCGTAATCAATTAAATAAGCTTTACACAGAATCAGAAACTTTCTGTGATAATCGATTATCTTGAGAAATAATCGATTACATAAGCTTCTGCAAAATTTTACACAGCATATTCATCTAGTTTAATCGATTACCAGATGTTTGTAATCAATTAAATGTGCATTGTTAAGTTTTAGGCATGGTCTGTGTTAATCGATTAAATGGGAACTTAATTGATTACATGTGTGTATTGAAAAACTGAGTTCATCTTGATTAATCAATTACAAGATGACTTAATCAATTATTTTGTTCGTGACAAATTTCCAGATTTCTGATGAACACTTTAATCGATTATCTGATTAAAATAATTCATTACTATAGTTAAAATAATTGATTACATTGTCGAATTAATCGATTATAATTAGTTAAAACAGTTTTTTTTATAAATAGAACATCTGGGTCTGTGTGAGACTAAGTGAGAAAAACAGAAATACTCGTGCAAGCCTTGTGATAGACACATTCTAAAGCTCTCAAGAGTACCCAAGACTGAGATTAGTGAAATAATCAAATATGATGAGTATCATGGAGAGTTACTTGTGTTTTTAGTGTTGTTTCTCAATGATTGAAGAATTGTTCAAGCTAGTGCTTAAAGAAAGCCATCAAGAAAGAGTTATATTCATCTGTTGCATATAATCTCAGGTTGATTGCATCATTCATATCATTGTAAATTGCTGAGGATTATAAGGTGATATCTTTCTTGAACCTAAAGCTTGATTTTGGTTGATCTTTGTTTTGTAATTGTGTTGTAATTTCATATAACATTTGTATTCTTTAAAGCTTTTTCTAGAAAGGATTTCTAGCTGGAAGAAAAAATAGGGGATCTCTAGTTCTTGATCTTTTGAAAAGTCTATAGGGAGTAGATTTTGAATTTTACCTAGGGAGGGTAAGAGAGATCATTTGTAAGCTTGTAAAGAATAAATATTTGTTATAGTGGAACTCTAACCAAGATTTGGTTGGAAGAAAACTGGATGTAGCCTCCGGGGTTGAGAGTGAACCAGTATAAATTTTGTGTGTTTGAAGATTTCAGTTTATATTTCATTAAATTCTTGAAGTATAGAATTTGTTCATCATACAAACTTGGTTACAGCACAATAGTGATTTGATTGGTGAAGCAAATTGTTTTCTGAATTGGTTTTGAATAGATAAGATCCTTTTGAAGTCTTCCGTTGTTATAAATTTTGAAAGGAAATTTTAAAACTCTGAGGTAAAACCAATTCACCCCTCCTCTTGGTTTATTTGCATAAGTGTTCATTGTATTTTCAAACTAAGTTCTTGTCCCACTCTTTAATCTTCATGGGTATTGAATGATTTCTTGGGCAAGAGATTTGCAAAGAAGTTTTGGAGAGCATGTTCTGAAATCCTTTTCTGCAATTCGACTCTAATTGGTAAAATACATGCATTCATATTCATTGGACCATTAGGTTGTTTCTCTCCATTATCTCTGGTTGTAAATTCGTTTTTATTTTTGTAATTTTTGTTATTTGATGTTATTGTAAAGAGTTCTTTGAAGCTTATGCTAGAGTAGGGTTCTCTAGGGAAGAACAGAATAGTGTTCTCTGGTTCTTGATCACTAGAAGTCTAATCTAGGGTTGATAAAGAGTGTTTGGTATAAAGCTTGTAAGAACTGAAATTTATAATAGTGGAACTCTAATCTAGTGTTGATTAGAAGAAACTGGATGTAGTTTCTTTTGAGAAGTGAACCAGTATAAATTCTTGAGTTGTTTTTATATTCCTTAATCTCTATTAGTTATCTTGTTCATTTGTTCTTGGTATTATTATCATTACTCAACAAGTTTTGTTTTGAGCAATTGATTTCTTGAGCTGAGTGATTTGATTGATTAGAAGCATTCTTGGTTGAAAAGTGATTAAGATCCTTTGACTCTGATTTTATAAATAAATTTTAAAAATACCAAGTTTAAACCAATTCACCCCCCTCTTGGTTATTGTGGGTATTCCTATTGTTTTCAACGAGGAGTATGCTTCACGCACATGGGGAAATGACAAAGTGTAACACTCGCTTTCAATACTCACTCTAATGGTCAAATATTAGCAGAAGTGCCCAACCTTACATGTTTGACTTCACTCACATAACAGATACATCCATTATGGACATTTCAACAGTAACAACCCGTACAACACATGTTCAGGTTAGAGGGCTTGACATAATTGCACATTTACTTTTTACAAAGTTATCAACATTGACATCTGACATCACCCGTCCACCCTCGGGGGCTCTCTGAGCTCATCATTTCTTTTACTTGTCAAGAACATCAACCTTGACACTGGACATTCTTCATCGATGCTTACTGATCCTCTTTCTCTTGCAAATTGGCTTAGAGGCTAGGAGGCTTATGTACTATACAAATCACGCGTGGTAATTACTGTGGGATCACTGTACACGTGTCCACCCTCCGTGTCGACTCTGCTACAATAATTGTGTGCATTTCCGCTCTTAATGTCTATCCTGCTACAGTGACAACACACTTGTCTGCCCTCCGTGTCAGCCTTGCTACAGGAACGCGGACGTCAACCCTCAACAGTAGCTTATCTGTTACATTTGATTATCTACATTGGTGCAACCACCTTATCTCCTAATATCTCTCCAATTATCTACAAGTTGTTACTTATCTACAAATAACAACATATCTACAAGGTGCACATTATCTCTTATTTGAATTACATAACTACGTGCTATTATATGTTATCTTATCAACAAATTATCTAACAAACAAAGGCCCAAGGCCCATACTCCGCGCTATAAATACAGGTTCTCTCTAAACCTTTACCTAGGTTATATTCATCCAATAAACACTTACTCGAAAACTCTCCATTCTTTTACTCAGTTATTCTTCTATAATTGATGTACTTACTTGAGCGTTAGAGTCCTTTTCTTTATTTTGCAGGTCCTCCACCCTAACCAAGACAATTCTCCATCCGACGTACGGAGTTTGGAACCCACTTGTCATTAAATGTGGAATTTCCAAATTTTGGTAAGAACAATGACAATAATAATTTTAGAAAAAGTTATAAATTTAAGACAATTTTTTTGTTATCAACTAAATTAATGATTTTCCTTAATCTTGATGAATTAGGTAATGAAGCTATATAGGCTAAATTGTAATTTTAGTCCACTTGTTTTCACAAAAATTTGATTTTGGTTCCTCTAAAATTTTATTGTAACATTTGGTTCCTCCAGTTTTCAAACTTTGTGATTATGGTCCTTCTATTAATTTCAAGAGACTGTTATATTTGATTTTCTATTAGATGACATGACATATTTAAAATGAGTTTATTAAAACATAATATGATTATTCTTTAATTAAATTAAAAATTAATTTAAAACAAAAAATTAAAGGAATTTTGGAGACCCATTTTTCTCCCACTTCTTGTTATGCTAACACTCCTTCACTCGCCCCTAATGGGTGAAGATGTTAATTTCTCCTCAATTTCACTAATTTCGCCTAATTTTTCGTTCTTGAGTTTGATTTCACTGTAGAGCTACATTGCGTCGAAGTGACAAACCTTAGCATTGAAGGAAGGGTTGGTGAGGATGATTCCGCTGCTCTTGATGTGGTTATGGGTGAAATTGATGTTCAAACCAGTTTTGTTATGAATGTAATCGAGGTTATGAGCAAGATTCGTAGCGACCTGCATTCATAACATCCATGTGGAAAGAATGGTGAAATGCATGTTGTTTTTGTTTCCAAGGCATTTGGAGAAGGTGACGTCGTTGTTGATGAAGTCGTAAATGAGGTAGATGTGATCACCGAAGACGGAGGTGCTGAGGAGCTTGATGATATTTATGTGGTGGCTATGACAAATGACAAAGAGGAGTTGCTGGAGGCTATGGAGTTTGCGGCAGAACTAGCGCTAGAAGACAATGTTGCTTGTGCCAGCAATGCAGAGGGTGCAGTGCCAGTAGGGGGTGGAGGAGAAGTGACATTTGGTGAGGAAGTTGCTGGTGGCAGTGTAGATTTCAGAGTTATATGTATAAGGGTTTTTGGGAAGCATGTTACGAAGGGAGGTGAAGGAGGAGAAGCTTGAGATGGAGGTGTTGGAGGAGAGGTGGTAGCCGATACTAAAGACGTTGTAGGGTGCATTGTTGCCGCTATAGGAGGTGGAGGGGTTGTTAGAGAAAGAGGGGGGAGAAGGGTTGGGGAAGAAGGGGTCGCCAGATTTCCTTTAATTTTTTTTGTTTTTAATTAGTTTTTACTTATTTAATTAAACAATAATCATATTTATATTTTAATAAACCCATTTTAAATGGGTCATGTCATCTAATAAACAATCAATTATAACAGTCAACACTTGAAATTAACATAAGGACCATAATCGCAAAGTTTGAAAACTAGATTGACCTAATGTTGCCATAAATTTTCAAGGGGGACCAAAATCGAAGTTTTGTGAAAACAAGATGAACAAAATTATAATTTAGTCTTTTATGTATAGGAACAAAGGGAGTATTCTTCAATGCTAATGTAGAGTTTAGCGCATTCAATTTTTTTAGGTTAAATTGCAATTTTGACCCCCTAGTTTCTCAAATCCATGAACCCTTAGATTTTAATTGTAACATTTGGTCTCTCCTAGTCTTATAAACTAGTGGTTTTGATCCTTCTGATAGATTAACAAATAATTTTGATTAATTGAATTATTAAGTTAATTATAAATTAATCAAAACTTTCAATAATTGAATAATTCAATAAAAAAATTATTAATCCTATTTTTCCAAAACACTGTGTTCATCCTCTTTTCTGCAAACATCTTTTCTACCTCCATTGTTGCATGGGACTCTATTGATTATAACACCACATTAGAATTAATAATTATTTATTAAAAAATTAATGATTAATAATTTTTATTAATTTATAATAAATTTAATATCTCTAATAATCACAACTATTAGTTAATAATCTATAAAAAGGACCAAAATTACAAATTTAGAAAACTAAGAATACTAAATATTACAATTAAAAATCACAAACACCAAAATTATAAATTTAGAAAACTAAAAAATACCAAAATTACAATTTAGCCTTTTATTTTTTCAGGCATCCGTTCATTTAAAGCCTGTTTTAAATGCATATTTTAGTTTTTCGAGTCACCTCCCAAAACTCATAAATCATATGACGTCACGTGGCACAAGTTGTGTTCACTAATTTCAAGCATTTTTTGCTTTTATTGTTGTAATTAGTTGTTTTTACTGTTTCTGTTTTGTTATTTATATTATTAGTGTACAGTCCAAAATAGTAAAATGACACGTGGCCATTTCATAAAGGTCACCGTACACATGGACACCTTCCACGTCAGCACTGCTACATTAAATAGGTGCTTATTCAGCCTCCAAGTGTCAACCCAGACATACGTGTCCGAGTTCCATGCCAACATCGCTACAGGAGCATGGACGTCAACCTTCTACAGAAGCACGGACACCAACAATATTATCTTCTCACTAACAACATATCAAATATGCTAGGGTATTCAAATAGGTGCAACCACCTTATCATATAATATCCCAACAAGTTATATACTAATTGTTACTTATCTACAAGTAACAATATATCAATAAGGTACACATTATCTCCTATTTAAAATTAGATAACTTCCTTCTATTATTTGTTATTATCTTATCAACAAATTATCAATAAACAACGGCCCAAGGCCCATACTCCATGCTATAAATACAACTATCCAGGTTCTTTCTAAACCATTTCAGATTCACTCCAGTCAGTACTTGAATGCATTACTCAAGCTACTAATTCTCTATATGTTATATTGGGTTCTCACACTCAATTATTCTTTAACAATTGATGTACTTACTTGAGCGTTAGAGTGTTTTTCCTTTGTTTTGCAGGTCCCTCCTCTAAGCAAAGCTTACTCACTTCTCGACGCTACAGGATTTGGAGTCCACTAAGGCCACATCTAGCCCACCGTGGGGCCCAGGTAAAACTTACCCTGCAGCCTCACATCCCAGAAAATCATTGGCACATATTCATGGTTAGTACACGCTCCAGTGTTAGACCCGACAACCCTGTCGATGCGTCTAACCCGCTGCAAACTACCATGACAAATGCCGACACCATGCAACAACTCCAGAACCGCATAGCAGAGATGGAACCCAAATATCAGGAAAAGATCCAATAGTTCAGAGCTGACCGTGATCACCGAGCGACACATCCTTGGGAGGATGAACGCACTCCTACTACTAGAGATGAACAGACGAAAGGCAAATCGCATCCTCGACAACCCCCACAACCTCGATAAACTGTCGACCCTCCAGGTATTCGCAGTTTAACACAAGGCTACCAACCAGAGAGGCATACCGCACGGCGTAACCCTCTTACTGGTCGCATCAAAGAAGTCGATATTCTGTTCGATTGGAAACCTCTACATTTAGAGAGGTATGATGGCACCACTGACCCCAACGAACATCTTGATGCCTTCCTATCACAAGCGAATCTCTATACAAATAATGATGCCATGTTATGTCGGGTGTTCCTTACTTCTCTAAAGGGGGCAGCCCTAACATGGTACAGTAGCCTCCCTAAAAGGTCATCGACAGTTTCAACACTCTTGTCAAAAATTCAGCGTGCAATACGCAATCAGTCGAACCCATAGGCTGACATCCACTGCACTAGTGACACTGGGCTAAGCAGATGATGAACCTCTCCACAAGTTCATGGAACAATTTGGACAACTGACTATTTAGATTTGAAACCTCAATCCCGAGGTAGTACTACATTCCATGATGCTGGTCGTTCGGCCTGGCAAATTCGTAGACAGCCTATGCAAGAGACCCTTTTCTAACATGGACGAAATACGTAAAAGAGCCAAGGGCTACATTCAGATGGAAGAAATGTCAAAATTCAGAAATGAAGTACGACAGGTTGGACAAAAGCGAGAGAAACATGAGATATCTAACTGATTCGACTTTCACAGGGCTGACAAAAAGCGAAAACTGCACAGGCCTCAACTTCTCTCAAAAGCACCCAGGTTTGAAAGATATACTCCCCTGACGGCCAATCAGACCACCATCATGGATGAATCCTTCAACACAGAGGTACAAGGGACTTTTCCAGGTCCCACGAAGTTAGGGAAAAACCCTAACAAGTATTGTCACTACCATCGTGGCATAGGCTACAACACAGACGACTGTCTGACATTGAAAGATAAGATTGAAGAACTTATCCAAGCTGGACACTTATCATGATTTGTAAAAAGACCTGATAATTTTCCAAGGGAAAACAGACAAGAGGGGTGGCAGGAAGACTGATCCAGAAATAGAGATAACGATAGAAGAAGAGACGATGCAGAAGACCGAGGGAGGCAGCAACAACCGCAACCTAGATGCAAGCGTCAACCCAGTCATTAGCAAGAAGAAGAGCCCACTCAACATATTCGCGGTGTAATCCATACCATTGTGGGTGACTTCTCAAATGGAGGATCGTCTAGCCAATCTCGAAAGAGGAACTTGCATGCTATATGAGACATAGACATAAACTGTGTCATCGTTCCTCCATTACGAAGCCTACCTCCCATTACATTCACCAATGAGGATTTTGAGGGAATCAATCCTGTCAACCAAGACGACCCTATGGTTGTTTCTCTCATAATCGCCAATTTCAAGGTGACAAAAGTACTCATTGATCAAGGTAGCTTTGAGGATTTTCTATACCTAAAGACATTCCAGAAGCTCGAGATCTCGTAAAGCTCCAGACAGCCTTATCCAAATCCACTACTCGGCTTCGCAGGGAGAAAGAGTGGAAACCTTGGGCTATGTCAACTAATGACCACCTTTGGTCAGGGTTCTTTATCAAGGAGCTTTACTATCAGGTACCATATTGTAGATACTGATACCTCATACCTTGCCCTGATAAGTAGGAAAACATTGAACAAATTGGGGGCTATCGTCTCTACCCCCCACTTGAAGATGAAATTTCCTACCATGACAGTGTTATGTCAAAAGCCTTAAAGTGGTACCATATCCTCCCAACAGACAGTCAGACAGACATCGTACCACTTCGGGGGGTACCACCTAGGTAATGAATATAGACAGAGAGTCTACCCCTTATACAGTGACAATATACACAACTCACCATGATGAAGCCTTCAACATGGATCCACGCGATGATAATATCGATAAAGGACCAAAACCGATCGAAGAGCTAGTCAAGTTGCAGCTCGGGCCCAAACCTGGACAATGTATGTAGCTTAGTAAAGAGCTTACCAATCATGAGTACAGGCACATAGCGGATGTGATCTGCACAAATGCATCTTTATTCGCTTGGCAGCCATTTGACATGCCAGGTATCGATCCTAAAGTCATTTGTCACAAACTGGCCATATGTCCACAAGCCAAGCTGATTGCACAAAAAAAGCGAAATATAGGTGAAGAAAGACGAAAGGCCATAAGAGAAGAGGTAGACAAGCTGCTTAAAGCTAACTTTATCAAAGAATTCAGGTACTCTACCTAGCTCGCCAACATTGTCATGGTCAAAAAGGCAAGTGGAAAGTAACGTATGTGCACAGATTTCACAGACCTCAACAAGGCATGTCCAAAGGACGCATATCCATTACCCAACATTGACAGACTGGTTGATGGAGCGTCCAGATTTCATATCTTAAGCTTCCTGGACGCATATTCTGATTATAATCAAATTAGAATGCATGCTCCAGATGAAGAAAAGACAGTCTTCATTACTGAAGACGCCAACTATTGCTACAGAGTCATGCCCTTTGGCCTTAAGAATGCAGGAGCTACATATCAGCGACTAATGGACCGAGTATTCAAAAATCAGATCGGACGCAACGTCGAGGTCTACGTAGACGACATGGTTGTTAAATCTCAAAGCGTAGCCCAACACGTGGCAGACCTAGAGGAAATATTCAGAGAAGTTTGAAAGTACGACATACATCTCAATCCCGAAAAATGCATATTCGGGGTTGGCGGCGGCAAGTTCCTTGGCTTTATGATCACACACCGAGGAATAGAAGCCAACCCGGACAAATGCTCAGCTATCCTACAAATGTATAGCCTGGCCAACATCAATGAAGTTCAGAAACAGAATGGAAGATTAGCGGCCTTATCAAGATTCCTTCCGAAACTTGCCAAGAAAGCTAAGCCTTTCTGCAAGCTACTTAGCAAGACAAAGCCATTCATATGGAATTACACCTGCGAGCAAGCATTCGAGGAATTCAAAAAGACAATAGCTGCGCCACCTGTCTTGAGTCGACCTCGACAGGGAGCACCATTGCTCTTACACATCTCAGTTGCAGATGAAGTTGTCAGCTCGGCACTCGTCCAAGAAGAAGGGAAACATCAATTCCCTGTTGGTTTCAGAAGAGCTATTTGAAGAATGGAGTGGGAATCAAGCTTTGGTTTTGAGCTTTCAACATGCATTGGATGCCTTGAAGAATGATTTGTGTTAAATGTGTAAGAAAGAAGCAATCCTGGTGATCCAAGTGCATTTCATTCATATCATTCAATAATTCAATTAACTTGAGTAATAGAATTCACAAGGCTTTGGTAATATGATCATTTAAATCAAAGGTTTTTAGAAAAACGAATTTGTATTGATTTAATCGATTCCATTGAGGAGATAATCGATTGTTTTGTTCTTAGTTCGTTCTGGAAAACATTTCAAGAACAATGTAATCGATTACCTAGCGGAATAATCGATTATTTGACCTTTGTTTTCACTAACACTGCCTTGATGAACACTTTAATCGATTACCAACAGGTAGTAATCGATTACATTGCTATACATTATTTTAAGCCGTGCTCGAAGAATTGATTACCAAAGTATAGTAATCGATTACATAGGCTAAACTAAAAATAACATCTTCCTGTCATAATCGATTACCAAATTCAGTAATCGATTACATCAGATACATATGCACATTAGTTTGATGCATTAATTGATTACCAAATATAGTAATCGATTACTTAGTTCAATATGATTTCTAAAGCTTCCTGGTTTAATCGATTACCAGAATCCATAATCGATTACACACTGTATTTCAAGTTTATGAAGCTTCCTGTCTTAATCTATTACAAGACAGAATAATCGATTATTTTGTTCGTTGCTCCTATCCAGATTCTTGTAGAACACTTTAATCGATTACAAGGTTGATTTAATCAATTACATAAGTGAAATAATCGATTATTAGGCGCGTTTAATCGATTATTGATAGTTACAAAAGTTTGTTATAAATACAACCTTGGCTCAGCTTGTTTTGTAACTTGATCAATTCGTATTCTGAGCACACATAAGCTTTCTAAACACATTCTAAGTGATTTTTCTGGGTTCTATGAGTTCTTGCTTTCACTAAAACACTTATGGGTTTTTGAGTGATTCTTTCAAGCAAGAAGTTTCTTTCAAGGGTCAAGGAAGGAGATGTTCTGAGATTGATTTTCATCTTTCAACCTGGTTTGTTCATTCATGTGCATATCATTCACTAGATCATCAGGTGTTTTCTTTCCTTAACTGATTGGTTGTAATTTTGTTTACAATTTGTGTTGTATTGGCTATTGTAATTTTGATTCTTAAAGCTTGGGACTAGAGAAGGGTTCTCTAGCTTAAAGATCAGAGTAGTGTTTATTGAATCTTTGTCCTTAAATTTCTAATAGAGTTTTAGATTTCTGTAACGCCTTGAACTTACCATCTTATTATTATTGATTTTTAATGAAAATTCTTTGCCAATTCGCTTAAAAATATTGAACCAAAGTTACGATTAACTGATATTTAAAAGATTTCTATGTCTGGTTAACATTTATAACTCATATATACTGTAAAATAAAATACATACTAATATAGATTCTATTGCATAGAACAAACAACTAAAATATTTTGTTCACAACAAAACATCTTCAACCAAACATCTTCAACAAAGTCCTTCTTCAGAAGCAGCTTGCCAAATCTTTCTTTACTGTTCATCTGCTCACCCAAATAAAATTGAGGTCATAGCAGGTGTCAACCACAAACACAAATACAGGGTAAGTTTATGATAAACATAATTTAAGCAACAGATTATAATCAATATGCAGATATTTATAACAACATCCTCAAGATGCATGATTCTTTCTTATTATGATGCATGATTCTCTTTAAACTCTTATCATGTGGTACCAATAGTCAAGATAGCCCCATCCCAGTGGCACAGAACTGAAACAATCAGTCAGGGTCTCACAGTGTTGCAATAGGATTCTCACCCACACTCATGTGATCATCATGGGTGGGGTGATTTCCCTACTGCCAAGTCACCCCCCAGCTCAGACTTCTCTTATCTGAACGCTCGAACTCAGTTCCTGCAGCTATCTGACACACCTCCTCTCTAAGGCAACTCTTATACACACCTCCTCTCTGAGCAACTCTTTTACATACCTCCTCTTTGAGGCAACTCTTATGAAACACATGAGACTTATACGTAACTCATTCATTTTATTTTCAACATCATATTTCAATCACTGTCTCATATATTTTATTCAAAATTCCACATAAATCAAGTACAGAACTCAGCTTGTTATTCTAGTACACAACATATCAACCATGTATAGAAACACTAAACCACACATGAACTTCATTCAAGCACTCAATCATATAACTATAATTCAAGTCCAACAATTTCTCAGATATAAGTCATATTACATAGAACTTTAAGCACTTATTCAAACACAACAACACTTAAACTATCTTTATCATAAACAACACTTAAACTATCTTTATCATAAAGCTTCCCTATACATACCTTATAACCTCTTTGCTAAGCTTGTTTATCTCTTCCTAATATGCTAGCTCTTCTACACGTGATTTCTTCAAGAAAGTGGGGTCTTTTCCTACTTGATTTAAGCTTTGAAAAGGAGAGGATGAAAGTGAAATGAAAGGGATGTGGGGAGGAAGTTCATGTGTGGCTTCTTGTAGAAAGGTGGTCTTGAAAATGACTTGTACTTAGGTCCCCCCCCCTTCCTTTATATAGTAGTTGGAAAATAATTTAATATTCAAGGACATATTTGCCCTTCCTAACTAATTTCCTTCATTTAGTTCCATTCTAACTTAGTTTCTCCTTGTTCCATTATATCCTAACTAGGTTCATTATTATTCTTTTACTTTATAGAAAAAATCTCTTAAGCCATAATGATTTTCCTTTACAAGTGGCCACCACTTTACAAGTGTCGTTACACTTGTCCAAGATCATGAACCTTCTCCATTCTTCTTGCTTTTCACGTGGACTAGCTCTAGCCAAGGGAAGGCTTTTTTTTTTCCTTTCATTCTTATATATCATGTTATCTTTTAAATGAGGAAAACTAATCTAGTTTCATTTTTACTTTGCATATGGCATTTTCTAGTAGGAAGTAAAGTTTGATTTGAACTCTTCTACCTAAGGATAATATTGAATAATAGATTTCTAGAGTTTTCCAGAAACTGACTTCAATTATAGTATAAATTGCCCACAAGCAGTCTATACAGAGTGCTACACAGACTTTTCATATAAGACTGCTCTTATCTTAATTCTGATTGGTCCATACTACTTCTGACCATCAAAATTACTAAACCATTTTATTAAATAACTCTATTCATCCTACAATTAAGAGAAAATTCCATAGATTTTATTTATCATTTTTCTATATTTTTCTGATGCTTGAATTCTTCTGAATAAAGTTTTAAAGTTATTACCTTATAAAATTCATAGAAATTCTATTCTAGGGTTTTCTGTCACAAAGTATTTTGATAATCTGTCATCTAAGAGTATTCTGCAATTTCATCAAGTTTTCACAAAATCTCTAAGGGTATCTCAGACAGTTTTAGTCTCAAGGGTATTATGGTAATTTCCAAAGTATCCAAGGGTATTTGTGTAATTTTTACCTTAAGGACATTTCTGTAATTTTTGTTTTAAGGTAAGGGTAATATGGTCATTTCTCTTAAACTATTTTTGTAATGCCTCTAGTTAATATTCCATACAAATAATTTAAATATAGATCAATCAAGCCTAACATTCACATCAATGATTATACAAGAATAATTCATATAACATATATTTTACAGTTATTGAAATATCAGGGTGTTACAATTCTCCCCCTCTACAAAAAAATTTCGTCCTAGAAATTTACCTGATTCAAAAAGTGTCTGATAGCTTTTCCGCATATCACTTTCCAGTTCCCAAGTAGCATCACCATTTGCACTGTTTCCCCAGATTACCTTTACTAAAGAAATTTCTTTTCCTCTTATAGCTTTGGTCCTTCTATCCTCAATTTTCACCGGTAATGTTTCATAAGTGAAATTATCCTTTATTGGTACATCATCTAACTCAATCACATGTGAAGGATCATGAATATACTTACATAACTGAGATACGTGAAAAACATCATGAAGATATGAAAGTTTTGGGGGTAAGGGAATTTGGTAAGCTACAGGTCCTACTCTTTTAATAATCTGGAAAGGTCCAACAAAAATTGGTGTGAGCTTTCGGGATTTCAGAGCTCTCCCAACTCCATTCTAAGGATTTACTCTCAAGAATACATGATCTCCCACAACAAATTCTAAATCTTTTCTCCTCTGATCATGATAGCTCTTTTGCCTGCTTTGAGCAGCTTTCATCTTTTCCTGAATCAACCTAACCTTGTCTGTAGTTTGTTGTATAATTTCTAGACCTATAATTAAGTTTTCTCCTGGTTCCATCCAACACAGAGGAGTTCTGCACTTTCTACCATACAAAGCCTCATATGGTGCCATACCAATAGAGGAATGAAAACTATTGTTGTAGGTAAACTCTATCAAAGGCAGAAAATCCCCCAGTTTCCTTTGTGTTCTAAAACACAAGCTCTCAACAAGTCTTCTAAAGACTGAATGGTTTGTTCAGTTTGTCCATCAGTTTGTGTTCTTATTTCTCTTCTCATCTTATTATTTGTCTTTTTTTCTTTGAATCATATTCATTGCACAACAAGTTTGGTTTTGATCTATTGAATTCTTGGACTGAGCTATTTGATTAAGTAAAAGGTTTCTTAGTTTTAAAAGTGATAAAGATCCTGAAAACTCTGATTTGGAAAAGATTTTAAAATACCAAGGTTCAACCAATTCACCCCCCTCTTGGTTGTTGTGAAGTATTCCTATTATTTTCATTCCCTATCTACTTCACTATTCGCTACATGACGCCGAGAAGCACTATCAGATGATTGAGAAAATAGCTTTGACGCTAGTCACCTCCACTAGGTGCATTCAACCTTATTTCCAAAGTCACCAAGTGATAGTCAAGACTAACTATCCAATCAAATAGGTACTACGAAAACCAGAACTAGCAGGTAGGATGGTGGCATGGTCGGTTGAACTGTCAGAATTCGACATTCGATATGAACCACGCGGTCCCATGAAGATACAATTCATGGCGAATTTCCTAGCAGAGTTTGCAGGAAATGAAAAGTCCACCCCAAACTGGTGGAAACTTTACATGGACGAAGCATCCAATGTACAAGGAAGTAGAGCAGGCTTCATACTTGAAGGATCCAATAATATCTCACTAGAGCAAGCTCTCAAGCTCAACTTCAAAGCTTCAAACAATTAAGCCGAGTACGAGGCACTCATAGCAGGACTCAAACTCGCAAAAGAGGTCGGGGCTCAATGTCTAAGATGCTACTCCGACTCACAGCTTGTCCAGGGTCAGATATCAGACAGGTATCAAACTAAAGAGGCCATACATCTCCAATATTACCATTTGGCCAAAACACTCATTGACAATTTTGATTACTTTAAGATGTATCACATACCAAGAGAGAGTAATACCAGGGCCGACTTGCTATCCAAAATGGCCAGTACCAAAAAGATCGGGCACCTTAAAACAATCAACAAACACTCCAAAAACCCACCATTGACACCCCAGAGGTAATGGCTGTTGAATTTGAGGAGGTTAATTGGATGACCCCTTACAAAGACTTTCTTGTAAAAGGAACGCTCCTAGCAGATGAAAATGAGGCTCGGCGTATGAAGAGGAAAGCCAGCTACTACATCATCATCGACGATGAGTTATTCAAAAGAGGGTTGATAACACCTCTACTCAAATGCCTGGACAGCTTACAAGCTGACTATGTAACACCCAGGACGTGTTATCATTAATAATATCATAAGCGCGCTATCAGCGTTATCTGAACGCAATGCGAAAGCGATAGAATCGATTTTCTTGATTACATTATGCATGAAATATAAAACACACATCAATCATCAATACCAAGCCCCTGAGATCCAGTTCACTCAGCATAGAAATATATAGGCAGATACAAAAATCTAACAAGAGATATCAAGAGTAAACATAACTCATACATATAACATCACCTGTACATATATATACAACCCATAAGTTCTACCACATCTGTGGTTATACAACATAAACATGTACAGACAACGGGTGTACACTCACACCCTATACATATACAGAAATACAAGACAGAGATCAAAGAAAGAGACTCTTCTAGTCTTCATCTGCAGCCCATGACACTCCAGCATACTCAGCTCGGGCCTCCTGCCCTGTGGTAACTTCTCTCCTCTAAAAGTACCTGAAAACCACAAACCCCACACAGGGTGAGACAAACGTCTTAGTAAGCTCAGGGTTCTGGGAGATCTTCCCTTACCCTGGTTCACCACCAAGCACAAACACTTACAGATAACAGAGCTAAGGACTTCATCCCAGCTCACAACATAAAGCCTAGGACCTTAGCCTAGCTTTCACACAATCCCAGCTGTCTGGGTAATCAACGGATGCTCTCAGCATCAGAGGTCTCTCACCTCATACTGGCTCTCAAGCCATCTCAGACTAGTCTCACAGAGGTACCTAACATAGTGTCTCTCACTAGACACTTAACATATCAGAGAGGCACCGCCTCTTTATCACACAAACATTTCCTGAATCCACAATTTAGGACTTCACCACTTTGCCTGAGGAGCTCCTCAACTCAGGACTTTCATAACCACCTGCCTGGGAATAGCCCTCCAGGACTTCATAATCACTTGCCTGGGAATAGCCCTCCAGGACTTCATAACACATGCCTGGGCAAAAACATCCATAGTTGGGCAATCACCTCCAGGACTTTCCACAACACGTGCCTGAGAGAGATCATCCCACACCGGGGGCACTCCATCCCTCAGGACTTTCCTCTGCCTAGGAGAGATCATCTCACGGCGGAGGCACTCTATCCCCTAGGACTTTCCAATCCAACGCCTGAGAGGGATCATCTCACACTGGAGGCACTCAACCCCTCAGGGCTTCACATCACATGCCTGAGAGAGATCATCTCACACAGGAGGCACTTAATCTCTCAGGACTTTCCACTGCCTAGGAGAGATCATCTCACTACGGAGGCACTCAATCCCCCAGGACTTCCCATCAGCTGCCTGAGAGAGATCATCTCACACAGGAGGCACTCATCCCTCAGGACTTCCAAGTCACATGCCCGAGAGAGATCATTTCACGACGGAGGCACTCAATCCCTCGGGACTTCTAGTCCACTGCCTGAGAGTGATCATCCCAACCCGGGGCACTCATCTCTCAGGACTTCACAGCACTAGCCTGGGAAAACCCTTTAGGCTTATCAATATCTCTGGCCAAGGAGGAACATCCTTACAGGGCAATCCAACCTTAGGACTTAAGGCGGAGAGCAGTGGCACCTCCCAAGGAATCTCAGCTATTCCAGGGAGTCCTCAAACTCTTCCTCTGGCTAGGGAACCTCAACTAGCCCGATACTAGTCCAGTATCCTATAGATTCCATCACCTGCAATCTCAGGTGCATCATCACCCTCACACTA
>PYAF01006247.1:99657-135360 GCA_007407185.1 Glycine tomentella | reverse complement strand
GAGGTTTCTCACTTGAGAATTCAAACTCTCACTCAAATGGGGTATTTAAAGAAAGGATGAAGGATTATAGCTTTCTGAAGGTTTCTCTCACAATCAAAAGTCACAGGAAGGTGTTTAGGACTCAAAACAAGGTCCTAGGAAGCTTGGCAGGTCATCCATGGAGGTTTGGGGTCGTGGGGAAGAAGAGGGAATAGTTTTTTCCTTCAAAAATGCGTTTGACCCTTAAATAGTTAGCCTGCCCGAGGTCTGGCGCGATCCGCGCCACAATGGCGGTGGTCCGGCACTAACAGCGCCAACCCCGCGCCACCAGCGCCAACTTCCCAAGACCTGTGGCGCCACTCGCGCCACCTCTGGCGCTATCAGCGTGAGAATCCAGAGAAAATTGGTTTTCCAGGGCACTTGTGGCGCGATCCACACCACCTCTCGACCAACTGATGCTTCTCGCGCCATAGCCACGCTACCAGCGTGGACTTGCCGAGCCTATGGCGCCATCAGCGCCACAGCCAATGGGTCTGGCGCTATCAGAGCCAACCCTGGCGCAATCCGCGCCACGCCCAAAACCAGGTTTTCTGATGTCACGCGGGGTCAGGTGCCAAGAATGAGGGTCCTTACACTTACTCAAAATGAAAAGGGAAGCAAAACTATCTTAATAAGAAGTGATCATGGTGGGGAATTCCAAAATAAACATTTTGAAAAATTCGGTGAAGAAAATGGAATTAACCACAATTTTTCAGCTCCAAGAACACCTCAGCAAAATGGTGTTTAGTGGATTTTAAATTGTTTCAAATGGATGTTAAAAGTGCTTTCTTAAATAAATATATTGAGGAGGAAATCTATGTGGAGCAACCTCCTGGTTTTGCAGATTTCAAATATCCTAACCATGTTTTCAAACTGAAGAAAATTCTTTATGGTTTAAAACAAGCTCCAAGGTCTTGGTATGAGAGATTGAGCAAATTTCTGCTTGATCAATCTTTCATAAGAGGACATGTTGATAAAACTTTGTTCATCAAAAGGCAAAGCAATGATATCTTATTGGTTCAAGTATATGTTGATGATATAATTTTTGGTTCAACTAATCAATCCTTGTGCAAAGAATTTTTTATCTCTATGTAGAATGAGTTTGAGATGTCTATGATGGGAGAATTAACATTCTTTCTTGGACTTCAAATGAAACAAATGAAGAATGGGACATTTCTAACTCAAACCAAATACTTCCTTGAAGTGATCAAGAAGTTTGAAATGGAGAAAAGTAAGGATGTTGCAACTCCAATGGCAACATCAACCTATCTTGATTCAGATGAAAAATGAAAGAAGGTTAAAGAGTCAAAATGCAGAGGAATGATTGGATCATTAATATATTTGACTGCAAGTAGACCTGATATCATGTTGAGTGTGAGCTTGTGTGCAAGATATCAAGCAAATCTCAAAGAATCACACCTTACTGCAGTTAAAAGAATCATCAAATATCTCAAATCAACACCAAAAGTTGAAATTTGGTATCCCAAAAGTGCATTACTCAATTTAGTTGGATATTCTAATTCTGACTTTGCAGGGTGCAAATTGGATAGAAAAAGCACTAGTGGAACTTGTCACCTACTAGGCAATTCACTAATCTCATGGCAATGCAAAAAGCAATCTCGTGTTGTTCTATCAACTGTTGAAGTTGAGTACATCTCTGCTGGAAGCTGTTGTGCTCCAAGCCTTTGGTTGAAGCAACAACTACAAGATTTTGATGTAGAATTAAAAGAAATTCCCTTGCTATGTGACAACACAAGTGCCATCAACATATCCAAGAATCCAATAATGCACTCAAGGACCAAGCACATTGAGATAAGACATCATTTCCTCAGGGATCACATTCAAAAGGGTAACATCAAAATTGAGTTCATTGATACATATAATCAATTGGCTGACATATAGATTTTATATTCTTAGAAACATGCTAGGTATCCTTGACGAGTCTAACATTTGCTAGCATGCTTGTTATGTACTTGTCTATATGAAATTGGATCCTATTTGACTAATCATCACTTGTGCTTCATAATTTGAAATAGGTTGCATAATTACTATTCATTCTGCAAAATGCTCTGGAATAATCGATTACAACACGAGATAATCGATTCTTTGAAGTTTATGCTATATTCAGAGTCATTTTCTATGTCAAGTAATCGATTACATTCACGGAATAATCAATTACTGTCCATTAAAATTGAATCCTCAATCTTAATTCTCTTTGGAATAATCGATTACTTATCGAAATAATCGATTACTGTTCAAACGAAACTTCTTCTAATTCAAATGTTTCCTGGAATAATTGATTACTTTACGGATTAATTGATTACACCTTAATAAACTATAATTATTAAGAACAAAATAATCGATTACAATGATACTGTAACCGATTACGTATGGTAGTTCTAAAATCTATGTAGATTTCTTGGAAATCTAAACTGTCATATCTCAACTTAAATTCAAAATTTGAATCTATCACTAAGTAGTTATGGCCTAGAAACGTGAGATAACTGCTCCAACGTTCAAAATTCAAATTTGAACTCACAATTTTTGTTATGAATACAGCCTTGTTGAAGAAACACTCACACTCATCCAAGTCTTATGCTTTGTACTTTCTGAAGCTCTTCTCTTTTATTTTGTCTTTCTCAGTCACTACCCATTAATCACTACCTTCTAAATCTGCCATGTCTACATCTAAGAGAGTGAAAACAAGCAAAAGAAAGGTTGGAGAATCATCCAGTTCTGCTAGAAATAGATTAAATATCTGGTTCACTGAGGAAAAGCATAAAATGACATATATGCAATTCAATGCCACAAAACTAGTTATGCCTCCCAAATATCATGACCTTAATTGGTTCATCCATGAGGGATTTCAGTTCCCTGCTCTGCTAGAGGTTCAAGGGCTGAAAAAGTTTGTTGAACTCAAGGGTACTTTTTACCCTGAGTTAATAAAGGTATTTTTCACCTATGCGAAGGCTAGCATGGATGGGGTAATTTGTTCCCAAGTAAAAGTTGTTCCCATGGTCATAAATGATGAAGTATGGGAAGTTGTTGTAGGAATCTCCTCTGCTGGTGTAAGGAGATTTGATGAAGAAATAGGGGGTTACAACAAAATTGATACTTATAGAGAAATGCTTCAAGACCCCCAAGTAAGGTTGAAAACAAGACTTGGTGTGGGACATCTGACAGGGGAGGATAGGTTGCGTCATTGTATTATAACCTACATTCTTACCCCTAGGTCTACTAATCATGCTCAAATCACAGATGATGATTTGCAGCTTGTTTATGGCTTGAAGACCTTTACTCAGATCAATTGGGTTATGGTCTTTATAGAAACTATGGTGAAATCCAATAGGATTATTAGTTATAATTTTTCTTATGTTGTTCTTTATCTAGGTTTATAGATTATTTTCAAATTGATGTAACAGATGAGGTAGTTGACCATACTACTGATTCCACGAATCTTATCAAAGAGAAGCATCTGAATAAACTTGGATTAATAAATACAGCCAATGGATGGTTAATGGCTGGACAACAACCTTAAGTTGGAGGTGAAGGAGGTGCTGCTGAAGGGGGAGAATAAGCTGAAGGAGAACCTGCACCACAACAATATTCTCCATTTGAATCTCTCATGATTCAAAAGATGGATGCCTTATTGTCTCTCCATCATGAGCACAGAGCTGAGGCTAATTCATCCTTGGAAGAGATAAAGTCTAGGCTAGAAAACATAGAAGCTAGGATTGTTCTTGATGAGTTTGATAAACTCATTTAGGTTGTTTGTGTTTTCTTTCCAGTTTCTATTGCTGCTATGTTTCTTTATGCTTTGGTCTCTGTTTCCTTGTTGAAGTTCTCATTGATTAACGTACTGCTTATTTCCTTTTTAAATGAATAATATTTTGGTTTCTATTTCTCATTGTTTGAGTTGCTACCTTTTGTCTTTGATAAGCCAAATAGGAGAAGAAATAATTGATTGAAAACAAAACTCAAATAAAAAGGGGATAGATTCTAATAAGAAGGGGATAAATGTAGTATAGTTAGACGTATATTGCTCTGTTTTTTTTTTAATTTCTCAAAAGTACTTAAGTAAGGGGGAGCAAAAATAAAAGAAATAAAATGATTAATGTTTATGAAATTACTTAAGTCAAGGGGAGCAAAACTAAAAGAAAGAAAATGATTAATGTTTATGCAAGCATCATACTTAACACTTGTTCTTGGCAAAAAGCTGATTTGGTTTCAGGCTAACAAAGTGTGAGTCTCTTATCATTCATCTCTCAAAGAAATTAAAGGCTAAACAAATGTTCAATCAATATTTGGCATGCTCAAAGCCAAAAAGGGGGAGACTGTTGGATATAGGGGGAGCAGGAAGAAGATGAAGCAAGAAGCTTGTGTTTTAGAAGAAAGTTTTGAGCTTTTCACATGCCAAGGAATTTGTAATTGGTCAAGTGTATGAAAGGCTAATCTTATGATCCTTGCATTGCATGAACATAATCATTAACTTGCATATATGATTTCATTAAAGAATTTAAGTTATTCATGATTTTAAGTAAAATGAAATTCTCATGGTTAAGTTTTTGGAGAAACGAAATTTCACTGCTTTAATCGATTACACAATGAGTTAATCGATTACAATCTTCTGTTTTAATTCTGGAAAGCCATGAAGAACATCTTAATCGATTACCATGATATCGTAATCGATTACATAACACAAAATGAAAATCATGTTTCCCTGTTTTAATCGATTACCATGATATCGTACAATTACTGATGTTCATTTTTATATGTGCTTGACTGACTTAATCGATTACCAAATTTTGTAATCGATTACATAAGTGTATTATGGAATTGTGTTTGTATGCTTTAATTGATTACTATAATCTGTAATCGATTGCAGAAGCTGATTTCAAAACTGAACTTGTCTGCTTTAATCGATTACGACGCGGATTAATCAATTAATTTGCTCGTTGCAGTTCTCAGGTTGTGCTAAGAACATTTTAATCGATTATTTGGCAATTTAATCGATTACATATGGTGTTTTAATTTACTACTAGGCACTTTAATCGATTACATTATGTTACAATCTTTGATTATAAATAGAATGAAGGCTTGTCTGAACATACAACTTTTAGACTTCGAATTCTCTGAGCATATACATGGGAGCATACACGGTGAATATGTATATAATAATATACATATTATAATATTTTGTTTATATATGGTATTGAGTAATAATTATGTTATACCTATTGATATAAGAATATTTTGCTAACCCAAAATAGGCAAGACCAAAAAATATAAAACACGGCAGGGACAACGTTCTAGCATTATTATGGAAGTAACTTCTTGGACTATGGCTTGAGTGAACCTGATCCTATGGTTCGTGCAATTGTTGACAAGGAAAAAGATCGGCACCTTTCTCACATAGCATTTAAGTTTTGTCTCACCTCTCTACAGGATTTTTTTGTCTTAAATACTTTTTTTTACAGCTACTTGTAGGTTGCTGCTATATTGTAAGTGTCTGCTTTATAAGGATGTTATAGATTTATTTTATTTGGCTTTGACAAATGGAAAATTTTAAACTTAAGAAACTTATGCTTACCAAAAATAAATTATATTTTATACTTGTAGGTTACTAATCAAATTAATGTCATCTTATGTGCATTGAGGAATTATTTTGGTCCAGATTCTAATTTCCTCTACCAGTTCCTTCATTTTTTATAAGGCAGAAAATATTGATGATTTCTTAGTTCTTGTACAAATATGCTTGTTGCTTTGGTGGTCTGTTTAGGATAATGGTATGCTATGGACTAAATCTCTCTTGTTTGTTTTCATTAGGTCTAAGAAAGTTTGGCCCCACATTCAGTATATCCCCATGCCTCTTGGAATGATTGTAATCAAATCATTCAGTGAATAATTTTAATTGAGAACTCTTGCTGTAATCTCTAAATCTATTTTATATTTTACTTAATTAATCAACATGGAGAAGATATTGGAATGCCTTGAAAGTTATGCCTATGCAGAGAGGCAACTAGTAGCAAATGATTCTGATCATGAGACACATGTTTGTCATGAAATGTACACATATTCAAAAACAAGCATATAATTTGTCTCTTGCATCAAAATTCTCTAACGGCAATTAATACTACTGCAAACAAACACAAAGTTAGGTCAAAATTGTAGGAGTTAATTATATGTGGTGCAGTCAAAACCAATATTTAAATATCATACCTGGCAATTAAAATGAACTAAGCACTAGCTTTATAGATGTACATTGTGCAGGAAAACTGGAATACACTAGACTGAAGGCAAAATTTGA
Source organism: Glycine tomentella (assembly GCA_007407185.1). Taxonomy (NCBI): domain Eukaryota; kingdom Viridiplantae; phylum Streptophyta; class Magnoliopsida; order Fabales; family Fabaceae; genus Glycine; species Glycine tomentella. The sequence continues at coordinate 129,035 of PYAF01006247.1, read as the reverse complement.
CCTTTTATAGAGAAACCACAAGTAGATAAGGACCTGTAAATATTTGTCACTGGCATATGATTCATAAATGATGCACAGACTTGTACTTTTTATATTGGCTATATGATACTTGATATAAAAGTTAGTTCTTTTGTTTATTGTTGCTGCCATTAAAGGGTGTCACTGGCAATCCAATGCTTTTACAGGACATGCTCTTGTAGCTTTCTTCTTTGAGATGGATTAAAGTTTCTTGGTAAGTCAACTCCTATTGTAAGTTATTCTTAGTTTCAATCTGGTGCTAGATGTTAGAGACTGTTAAGAGTTAGTAAGGATTGTTAATCAATTAGTTACATAACTGTAAGTCAGCATGTTATTGCTAGATTAGATCTCTGTTCAAAGTATAACAATTATAAATATATTGTTTCTATTATGCTGGTATGTCCTGCATATCTATATATTACTAGTTATCTAAATTTCATCCTAAGTGATTGTAAATGGATAGATGGATTTCCCTTATATTAGAAAGATCTTGTAATTTTTTTTGTTTATGAATTAAAAATGTCTTATACAGCAGGTATGTTGTTGGTTAGAAAACAAAATTAATTTTTATTATAAAGAAAAATATTTATTATATTGAAAATGCATAATCCATTTCATATATGGTCATGCTATTGTGTTACTGCTACCAATGTGCATATGTATCAATTACATTGTCTGATCTTATTTTGCTTGGTAGTAGTATATTGTGTCATTTGCACTGGCAACACTTTGTGGCCAAGCTTTTGGAGTGGCAAAAGGGAATCCTTTTGTTCCTTTATTAATAATGTTCACCTTTGGGGCTCAACTACCCGATAGATATGGCCACATTGATCACTTTTCATGCTTTTTTATGTTTAAATTTGGGAAGAATTTTTTAGCTTCACATTTAATCAATTTTATTTATAGGAAAAAATTAAAAAGAAAAAAAGAAAATCCTCTCCCAAAGTATCATTCTAGTGTTTAAGTCTTTTTAATTTCTTCTTCTAACGAATATTGTTTTATTTATAGGAAAAATATACATGTAAGTTTAATAATTTTATCTTTATTTTAAAAATAAAATAATTTGTTTGTGTAGTCCCATTTCTATGTGACTATGCAGTCGCGTTTCATTTTTTTTAGAACATGTCTTATAAACTTTAATATAAAATTAAATTATTTTCTCTCTTTAATTATTTATTTGTTGAAAATACATTTTGATTTTATTTATCAAAGTATTTTTAATTTTTTAATTTATTTATTAAATGTCCAAATTTGCTTAATTAACATTAGGCATGATAAATATTTGTAAAAAACATTATAATATTAAATTAGAAAACTAAACACTAAGATTATTGTGTTTTATTTTGATATAAAATCATATTTTTGTAATATTTTCTTATATACTCAAGCAATTTTTTTTTACATTTTATATTTTGCATACATTTCAGTATATCCTACTTACTAGTTACGCAAGCATTGAGTAGAGGAGTCCAAGTTTCAAAATACTGTGTCAGGATAGTTATATAAGATATTTGAACCATCTATGCCTCAATTCATTGCTTCAACATATATGCCACTTCAATCTTAAAGTTGCTTGGGCAAGATGAAAGAACAGCTAATCTTGCTGGCAGATATTCTATTCATGTAATTCCACACATGTTTTCCTTTGCTATAGGAGTTCTGCTTGTTTACATCTAACTGTTGAAGATTCCATTCATAAATAATAGCAAGAGAGAAGAGAATCCAAACAGTTACTGGTTTGATTACAAGAGAAAAAGTCTCATTATAATCATAACCAAGTTTCTGATGAAATCCCTTTGCTACAAGCCTTGTTTTGTATGTTATTATTATATGTACAGTTTCTTATGCTCTGTTATCCTAATTGCTCCATGTAGGCGCTGATCCTTTGCCATTTAGAAGATTGCGTGGACTCAGCACTGATCATCACCTTCAATTGCCAAGAGGTCACTATTCTTTTACTTTTCTTTAGAGTATGATTGGAACTTTCTTTTCAACCTTTTTTTTCTGATTTTCAAGTGTTCCTTAATTTTTGGAATAATGACAAGGAAGCAGAAATCTTATGCCTTGGATATGTATGTCTGTTATGTTCTCCCTCTTTTTTCTTCAAAACTTTTATATTTACATGTTTTCTTTGTCTCACCGTCTTGTTCCTGTCTGTAGGTCAAACTTGAAGTGCTTAACTAGTCTCCACAAATTATTTTACTTCATAACTTCCTCAGCATGTAGGTATGACCTCCCTTCTAAATGCTGATTTTTCACTCTTAAAACTCAGATTCCCTGAATTACAACCATATTATGGTAAACCTTTGTTAATTTTAACATACCTATTCCTATTAATTTGGTTGTAAAATTAAGGTATAAATCTAAATAGTTACATCATTATGTAATTGTCATTATTTTTGATAATTTTTATTGCTGCAAATTATTTACTTAAAAGAAATTTATATTATATTGCGTAGTTTTGTGTCTATGATCATATGTATTTCGTTGGATTTTCTGTTTTTTGTAGGTATCCATCATATTGCGGATCAAATACGTGGCCTTGGCACCAAGCAGTTTGAGATTAGTGTTTGAATGCATGGTGTGGATATATATCCTACAGCTTCTTTTTCATCTACTTTTTAATTTGAAGGATCTTGTCTTAATAAACTTCTCACACACAGTTGTTTTAATAGACTCTACACTAATTGGTAGTTGGTAAACCCAGTGGGTTGTTACGTGAGTTTTTATTAGAATCATCTGGGGATTCCGTGGTGCATTGTTGAAGATTACTTTCCTGTCCTTTATACTTATAGTAAATTGGGCTTTCCTAGTCATCCTGCAAATCTAATTGATATGTAAAAAGTCTGTTGGTCCTAATATTAATCTAATATGCCAAAATTTCTCATGTTATGTTATTTTAAATAGTGGAAATGCTTGTCTTTTGGGGACTGCTTTTTTCTTTACTTGCATACAGCCATTTGACGTTATGTTTCATTATGGTTTGTTCCTTCATTTGATCACTTCCTTTTACGTAAACAGGACCAGGCTTCTGATGTTGATGTGCTTCTTACTGATGCCGATGGGATCTTCCATTCAATCAACGTCTGTTTTTATTGTCTTTTGTATTGAATAAGGTAGGAACTTGCTTTGTTTCTTGATAATTACCATTTTGGTCTTGTCTAACATGGTGACAGGAGATTCCCCCTATTTTATTCATTTTGCTTCACAACTTACATAAGTTTTTGTTGTTGCAATTGCACTTTAAACTGTCATGTGCAATGTGATTTCATGTCCTGCATTATTGGTAGGCACTGAGCCAAAGTGATGGAAGATGGCGTTATAGTTCTGATAATCCAGAGTCTAGTACCTATGCTGCTGGTAATGATATATATGGGAATGTGTTGAGGTTTTTTGTTCTGCATTGAAACCAACATTATGAAATTCTTGGAAATATTGTTGTTTATCTATAATTATAACTTAAGCTATTCATGTATTTCACAGGATTAGCACTTGAAGCACTGGCTGGAGTGATCTCATCAGCATCTTCTGAAATTGATCAGTCTAGGGTAAAGTCTGAGTCTTAGATTGGTTGCTTGACTTGCTTCAGTATTTTAAACTTTTAAATCTTGCTTAGCTGAACAGTTTCAAATTGTGTCTAAATTCTAACAATTAATGCAAATGAAAGTATTTACATTATAATAGTATGCCAAATAAGATTTTTATCCTTCATAATTCAGATGGGTACATTAATTCATTATGCAAGCTTCTATATATTTACATTAATTACTTACTACTATTTTTAATTAACCTCGTCAAAGTATTAATTGCTCATATTTACATTAATTACTTCTATATATTTGCATTAATTACTTACATTATTCATACTCAACTAACATTTTTATTTATAAAAATAGTCTTGTTTTTATTTAATGTTTAAGAGTTTATAAATTAATAAATTGATTATTGAAAAGAAAAAATATTCATAAAAAAAATTAAATAAATTTAATTAAGACAATTTAAGAAAAAATCGTCTAAATTTAAATTAAATTTATTTTTTTAAAAAATTAGGTAATTACTAAGACGGTTATTCGGAAAACCGTCTTAGAAACATTCTAAGACGGTTCTATAATCACATTCTAAGACGGTTATACGTAAGAATCGTCTTAGAATACGTGATTTTTTATTTTTTATTTTTTCACTCCTTCTAAGACAGTTTAAGGAGAAACCGTCTTAGAATAGTCACATTCTAAGACGGTCATTCGTAGGAACCGTCTTGGAATGCATGATTTTTATTTCTTTTTTTTTTTCAACCGTCTTAGAATACTACATACAAAGACTGTTGCGTAACCGTCTTGGAAAGCATGCACTTTCAAAGTCGTTTGATACAAGGACGGGTCCTCAACCGTCCTAGAATGCATTTTGGAACCGTCTTAGAAAAGCCTTTTTCTAGTAGTGATATATATATATATATATATATTATACTTATTTTTTTGTTTTTCTTCTACCAAATCATATCACTTATTATGCATAAAACAATGATATATAAATAATCACTTAATTTAAACATCTCATTAACACTTTTTATTTTTTTTATCTCTTTTTATCATATTACAAATATTATAATATTTTTTTTCTCTATACATACTTATCTTATTTGTAACATTTTTCTCATGTATCCACTTCTCTTTCTCTCTTAAAGGTATTCGTAGGATCGAGTTTCAATGCATCTTTATCCAATATATTATACATGTTGTGTTTCTTATCCCATTGTAAGTGTTTTTCTTTTTTTTTTTTTTTATTTTTTTAAGTGAGCATTTTTTATGATCTCACTTAGTTTTTAATATAAAAAAATGGCTTATTAAAAAAAAAAAGGAATTTTAAAAAAAAAAAAAAGGAAGAAGGAAGAAACCAAATAAAGAATAAAATAAAAGATTAAAAATGAAGAATTTTTTTTTTTAAAAAAAGGCAATGTTGACATTGGCTGCATATTTATTGAATGGTAGATAAAGAAAAACAAGAATCATTTGAAGGGTAAAAGGCGAATGAAGAGCGAGAGTCATGCTCACCATCATGTTCATGTATATATGCTTGCAGCGATATGTAGAGTAGTTTCGATCAGCAAGGAAGAAATAAAGCACTGAAGTGGATTTGCATGTGAACCCTAATGGGATAGAAAGTCGATAAACTTGGAAAACTCGTTCATTGAATATTTACAAGACAAACTATCATTATTTGATCGGTAAAAAAATGTGTGATATACAGATGATAAAGTGTCCATAAGAGTCTAGATCTCCAGCAAGATTTATTTTTCTTTTTTTTATGCAAAATTTACGTTTTATAAAAATAAAATAAAATTCTAACACTCTTTTACATTGGTGCAACTACCTTTCTTTCTCTGATTAGATTTTCGTGAGAGGGCGTGCAACGCAGACTGCTCACAATAAAATAATAAAAAATAATATACATAAGAAATCTCAAATGCTATTTAATATCAGAAAAAAGAAAAAGAAAGATACAAGTATAATAGATGATGATGTAATTTTTTTTTTTGTGAAAACCATAATATAAATATAAAGTGACAGGAAAAAAAATTAAAAGTGTTAATGCGATAGATTATGAGATATTCAAATATCATTCTTAAAAAAAATAAAAATAAAACAGAGATAGAAAAATGTAGAACATATTCATCCATCACGTTATTGAAATTTTGATTACATCCACCCAGAGGTGGACGTACGTAGACGAGAAGGAGGGCAAGTGCCCCCCTTTGAATTTGTAGGTGAAATTATTTATATACCCTTCTTTTTTTGTTTGTTTTTTTCAAAATATCCCTAGGTCACAAATTATCAGCCCATTTTTTCAATTTCCCTTTCTCTTCTCTGTAATCTGGTTTTCACGCTTCCTCTGGCCTGGTCCTTGCTGCAGGCTGCAGCCCTTCTCTTCTCCATTTCTCGCGTGAGTATGTGACTCCGAGAGGTAGTATCTCGAATTTTGATTGCCTTCTCTTTCCTTGCTATTGTATTTCGAATTTGAGTTGAAATAAGAGTTGTTTTCCCTGCTTTCGGGAACCATTGCTTTAAATTTGCCAGCACTCTTTTGAAAATAGTGAGTCGCATAATACTTGTTCAAAAATGCAAATCAGCCTCTGGTTAGCTAGTATGATTGGCATACTTATTATTTTTATACCTTAGGATTCCTTGGGATGTTATTATACAGATTTGAATTAAAATAGTTACACGCTGTTTACAATATTGACTTGACTAGGGATTGTCATTCGTAGAAAATATGTGTAGTCTCACAAAATATACTGTTAAATTAATGGCTTACTTAAATTTTTAATCTTCAATTCTTTACTTTTGCGATGGAAGTTATTTCAATATTATCAAAAGAGATAATGAAAACATGAGAACGTCACTTTTTCTTATACTTTTGCAATGGAAGTTATTTTAATATTATTAAAAGAGATAATGAGAGTAGTATGTCTCTAATTAATTTTACAGCTTGTTTAATTATTTTATTTTAGCATTGTTTGACCATTGTTTTTCGGGTATATATTGATTCGTTTTTGTTATTTGCCATTTGCAATTTTTTAGGATGGAAAGTGTAATACCTTGAATTTTAAGCATAGGATTAAGCTTGAGATTAAGAACCATAATTATACATTAGAATCCCTTAAAGGAAGTTTAAGAGAAGTAGAAAACAGATTCGAACAGATGGCGCGGTTAGCGCGAGGCATGGCGCGATCCGCGTGGAATGGTTGAATCAGGCCAATGCTGGTGGCCATCTCACGCTATTCGCCTAGTTGTGGCGCTAACAGCGTGAGTTGTTCGAACCTGTGGCGCGACCAGCGCGGGATAGGGTGCGATCAGCGCAGGAAGCTTGAAACAGGCCAATCCTTGCGGCCATTTCACACTATCCGCGTGGATTTGGCGCTTATGGCGCGGGTTATTCGAACCATGGCGCGATCAGTGCGGCACCTGGCGCGAACCGCGTGGGACTTTCGGTTCAGTTTTATAAATAGCTCATTTTGGACAAAAATGAGAGAGAAAAGAGAGGAAGAGAGAGGGAAGCCATTGATGGACTTTGGAGCTTTGTATCTTCTCCATCTTTCATCTAAACACCTTTGACCCAACTGAGAAAGTGTTCAGAGCCTCAAGATAAGCTAGAGACCCAGCTTTATTCTTGATAAGAGGCGGTAAACGGCGAGATCGAGATTTCTAAGGGAGTCCTTGGAATCGAAGAATCAGAAGCGAAGGAAGCTTTGATTGAGCGATCTACCTTAGGGAAAGTGATTCCCTGGTGTGTCTGGACTACACAGAGGTAAGAAACTCGAGCCTTAGCCGTTGATTCTGTGTTTGGGTTTTTGGTTGGTTTTGAATACCTTGAGAGGTGTTTTTGGATGTGTTAGAGCCGTTATTAGGCTTGGACTCTGTAGAGTTTTGTGTTCAGAGGGTTATTCTGATGAAGTTAGAGCCTTGAGTCATCAGTATTGATGAAGTTTGATTTTGGCTCTGAGTATGCATGAGCAGAGATAAAAGGGTGATTATTTGGCTAGTATGAACCTTAGAGCAGTTGACAAAGTTGCTCATGAGATAGTATAGATGTGGGTTATGAGCTGGAATTGGTGATAATGAGAAGTTTGGAATTGATCTGTATAGGCAGGGATATGCTTTGATCAGAGTCTTAGAAAAGGCTCTGGAGCCTTGTGTAGGCTGAGTAGGATCTTTTTGAGGGTCTGAGAATCACTTGTGAAGTGATTGTTATGGGTTATGTGGAAGGAATTGTAGTTTCCTTTCGATTTAACGGCTTAAGACTGTTACTGATACATTGTGTATTTGGGTTCTGTAGGACGTGAGTTTGATAGTTCTAGTGGTGGTGACCACGAGGCCGGAAGAGTCGGTATTTTGCTTAGAGCAGGTAAGCTCTTGGTTCTTTTTTGTGCATCCTTTGCTGTGTTCCACCATTATCCTATTAGGGTGATGGTTCTGTGTGATGATATACATATATGTGGAAATTGTGTATTGTATGACTGATTGCTTAATGTTGTGTTGTACCCTGCGAAAGGGAAATTGATGTGCATTGATATGTGATGCTGGTGCTGTGAGCTACACCCTGAGATTGGGTGGTTGATATGTATGGCCATGGTTTGCCTAGCTTATTACCTGCATGGTTGATTGTTGTATCCTATTGTAGGAAGATAGATGACATGTGATTGAGTAAGACCTGATGTGAGATGTTCTTGTGATATAGACGTAGCCTCCCGAATGGAGATGTTCCTATATCTACAGATGTAGCCTCCTCAGGCAATTGTATTGAGACAGGTTATGAGATGTTCCTGTGATATAGATGTAGCCTCCTGGTTGGAGATGTTCCTATATCTGCAGATGTAGCCTCATTATAAAGAGATGTTCCCGTTATATAGATGTAGCCTCCAAGCGGAGATGTTCCTATATATACGGATGTAGCCTCTGATAGATGCATTGAGATCCTGCCATGAGATGTTCCTAGTATATAGATGTAGCCTCCCTGGGCGGAGATGTTCCTATATACATAGATGTAGCCTCTGCAGGATAGTGATGTATGTGATGAATGGCTGTATGCCATGAGTATAGCCTGATTGTTGTTAGGTGAACATGTATTGATGATGATTGATTTAGTGATTCACTGATGTTGATATGGATATGTATGAAAGTGAATCAGGGGAAGGAAATACCTTCAAGGGCCCTGAGTTTACTGAGATTTTATATCTCACCCCTTGTGTGGGGCTATTGTTTTACAGGTGAATCCTCAGGAGGAGCTGATAGATCCCAAGGCAAGAAGCCTGTGCAGGGATAGCTGTGTTTTGAAACCTTAGGCATAGATGACTTGAGCATGTGGCTTTGATATTTTGTATTCTGCCTTTGGTTTAGTTTTGTTGTACCCTGAGGGGATGTATCTGTACAATTTTGTACTTAAACACAGATTATATGTATATTCACCATATTATATGTACAGTGTATATGAAAGTGACTTTTGATAATGTCACTCTTAGTTTATGCTTCCAAACTGCTTAAACTCTGATGATTATATGTGTGTTTGTTGATTAATGTTTGGTAATGACCCTGATGATTGATGGGGCGTTACAGAAAGGTATTTAGGCTCTTTTTTTACAAAGTCAAGTGGTAGTACTAGTAGTGTTAAACGTTCTCGATCTGAATCTTCATCTATTGATTTAGTTCAAGATAAACAAAATGAGTGTTCAAGAAAGGAAAATGATTTGTATGTTCCTGATCCGGGTAAAAGACTTCCTATTATGAGTATTGCGAAGAGTGGTCAAGAAAGGGAAATGATTCGAAGAATTCATCTAACGAATGATCCTTGTCAACTAAAACTTGACAACTTTCCTCAATCCTTAATTGGGGGTAAGGATGCGTAGGTTTAATCCTCAATGGTACAATGAGTTTGACACTTGGTTGGAGTATAGTGAATCGAAAGATGTTGTATTTTGTTTGCATTGTTATCTATTTAATTATGAGCATGGTGATGGAAGGGGTGGTCATGATTCATTTGCGGGAGAAGGATTTAGCAATTAGAAAGACAAACAATAACTTCATAAATATATTGGGAAAGTTGGAAGCATTCATAAGTTGTGCTTTAGTGCTGCCAAAGATTTGAGGAATCAAAATCTACATATTGACATTGTTGTGTCTAACATTTCTGACAAAGTCAAACAAGATTATCGTATTCGTCTGAATGGTTCTATTCGATGTGTTCGATATCTTATACGACAAGGTTTGACTTTCCGGAGACATGATGAGTGCCCCCCTTGATTTATTTTCTGGATCCGCCCCTGCACCCACCCCCAGCAAAAGATAATTGCAACAGTGGCATTAACATGGAGAAACATGTTCTTCCCGACCCACCAAACCATGCATACAACAATTGATCAACACTACACAACCTATTGCTTTCTCATCACAAAAACAAGCAAATTCCCTCTCAAACTTCCCCTCAACTATTAGCTGAGTAATTGTTTAGAAGTGGAACCGAACATTTGCCAAGGTTGGCAACCACCCTTCATCAACAAAGAAGAATAACTAACACTATTATTATTGGGGTAGTTAGAAGACATCCCTAGCGGAAAACCAACAGCACCAACAACGTGATTATTGGGAGTATTAGTATTACTGTGTGGTGACCTCTTTGCCCCTGCTTGCTCCAGCGTCTGCACCTGTTTCTTCAAGAACTTGACGTAGTGAATGGCCTCGTCCAACATAGAAGCAGTGTCCATCTTGGTGCCGCCAGGGACCAATCTCTGAAGAATCCTTATTCTCTCGCTTATCCTTTCTCTTCTGTGCCGCGCCGCCACGCTCTGCGGATCCTTGGAGATCTTCACGTTCCTTCTCTTGGGTGGCTTTATGGATTCCGGGTCGATGTGAACGGGCTGCATAACCGCTATTCGGAATATCATCTCCCTCATCGCCACCATCGAGTTCTTCTTCTCGGAAGGGTAGGGTTGAAGGGACTGTGACTTAGGTTGTTGTTGGTGTTGGTGTTGGAAAAGGTCATCGATGTTGGAAAATTGAACAACATTTGACGGTGTTGGATCGACGAGAGTCGTCTTCGGTGGTGGTGTTATTGTTGCAATGTTGTTGTTGTTGAATAGGGTGGAAGCGCTGGTTGTTGAGGAGCTTCCACTTGATAACAAATCGATTTCTTGGTAAGAGGTGGTATAAAAAGGGTCGCAGAATAATTCGGGGAACTTTTCCATTTGCATCATCATTGCCATCACGTCCATGTTGTTGTTGTTGCTGGAAGTTTTCACTATGTCCACATCCATGAAAGAGAGGAGAAGAATGGGGAAGGAGAGAAAAGAGATTGTGCAGAGTATGGGAGGGCTCAGGAAACGGGGTGTGGAAGTAGGGTTTGTATCAGAGAGAGATGTTGAGGGTTATGAGAGAAAGAATAAAATAGTGGAAAGGAGAGTGCAGAAGAAGATAGAAAAGAGAGATTGTTATTTATCTCTGAACCGACCAACAACAACAATATCCAGCATGTCACTGTAAGTGGAAGCCCTTTTTATAGCAACTTGTGACTTGTTATTTTATCTTTGGAAACTTGAAGAAAATCTACGAAGCTCTCTAATTTATTTGTGACTTTTTTTACAAAATTAAATGTATTCTTTGTTTGGGAGTGAGCTGATCAAGATTGTGGTAAGCGATAAAACTAAACTCTTTGTTTAAATATTGAAGAAAATTTTATATTTAATATAAAATTTATATTATAGTCTCTTCGTTGTATTTCGTTATATTATAAGAAATTGAAAATAAATATAGCTAACACAGTTGTAATTGTGGATAAATTTCCATTACAAACACTTAAAAATCTTGAGGCTGCAGTTGAAATTAAGATCATGCACAAATTTTTTCTAAAACTATGATTTAAAACTCAAATTTGAGATGACATAATTATATAATTAAAACTTAAATTCAAAATCACTAAAAAATAAAACAATTTTATATTAATTCATCTACACATACACATGTACCTCCCATTCATTTATGATGATTGAATTTACAATTTTGTTAATTATTATCACCGATGGGAACCGCCCATGATGTATGGGGTTTGTCTTAAGGGAAGGTTAGTGTTGCACCATTGATGTGTGAAGAAGGGGGTGAGGTCAAAGGTAGAGGCATTTAAGATCAAGGGTTGAGAATAAAGAGGGACCACATAGCGGTGGAGCTGGGGTAGAAAGGATTGGTTGAAATGCTGGTGCATGAATCAGGTTTGAAATTAAGCTTGCATTGTATGTGCCAATGTGATATCATCCTTTTTGACTGAAAGTTCTTTCTTTGCAACATTGCTTTGTTGCCTTTAAATTTTTACTAGTTTTGCTTTGATAAAGCCCCCAAGATAGCCCCCACAGTCACATGACAAATGTCAGAGCAACACTGGGAGATAAACCAATCCACCACTGCAATGCAAGCCTTCAAGGCTTACCTCCGTCACCGTCGGAAAGGGCAGCAAAGGCAGAGATCAAGATAAGAGTACAGTGGGCCTGGCTTCTTATACTTGGCAAAAAAGAAATGAAAAGGACAAAACGAGTACCAAATAGAAAAAAAGATAATAGATGATAAATTTTTATATAATTTCATCTCCAAATATCAAATTTTAAGATTATGACCATCAAAAATATATGAATCAATTGCGTGAGTATTATTTCAACATAATTAAAGATCTTGATTATATTTTTAGATATACAATTATATTAAATATTAGAATTTTTAAAAAATAATTTTATTATCCATATAATAATATTATTTGATTCAAATAGGATTGTATAATAAAAAATACTTGTATTGTAGGAAAAGAAATTATCAATCAAGTCAGTGTTTAGATTCATCTTATAAACTCATTGAAGTGTTTAATTTTATTTAGATAAATATTTACATGTTTTATTGTATATTGAGAAATTGACTTTGAAATTAAGTGGGTGTGAAATATTATCACTCTTTTTAAATAAATTTTTTTATTAATCAAAAGTTTATATTAAATATTAATATCAATTTATCTTTAAGATAAAAGCATTTGGATATAAATATTTTTCTCAAAACCGATTTTAGTTTAAATAAAGTTTACAGTGGAGAACTGACTCTAATCTTAGAAGTAAGTAATTTTGAGTTTGTTAAGAGAAAGATTTTGCTATAATAATATATATCTCGAGGTAACATTTTCTCGCCGACAAGATGGAAAATAATCTGTAAAACAATTAACAAATTTGTCGTGTTATATTCCAATAAATTATCACCTCTCATACATGTGAAAAATAGTAATAATTTACGGTAATAGCCGTAATACATGTTACGTAATTAATATGCATGTAAACACTTTTATACATCATACTTTATTAATATTCGTTATTTCTTAATATTTTTCTTTTCTTATCATATTATATATTTTTTGCCGAATTTTTCTATCTTCTATTTTTTTTTCACTAATTGGACATTGATATCCACCCATCGTTTTCAATACATATTAAACGATAAGGAGTTAGATTCTAAGAAATTAATTTCACATATCACTTAAGAATTTGAAAATGTGAAGTTACTAAATGAGTTAGATTCTGACGAATTATGCTACGCAACTAGTCACTGCTCTATGGAACGCTATTCGAGGTAGATTGGGAGCTAGCGGTGAGGCGTAATTGCGGACCCTCCTACTAATCTGCACTCAGCACTTACTGCAGCTGAGCAAGCCTGCATGCATCTGTTTTATTTAAAAAACAATATATATATATATATATATATATATATATATACATATATATAAAATTTAGACTTTATAAGAAAAGGAGAAAAAGCAAAAATACATTGTAAAATATGAAACACAAATATTTACGGTTCATGTTTGCAAAAATAATCTTATGATATAGATGACAATTATTTTTACGACAACATATTTAAGTTTCATAAGATTATTATGAGTTAAAAAAAGAATTTCGAATATTTGATATATCTGCATATTTAAAATTCAAATTCTATATTTTTTATTAAGTTAGAATAACTTATGGCAATTGATTCACGAAATTTGGGGGTTTGCAAAAAATATCTTTTAGATCTCCAGAGAATTTCAACTAAAATAAAATATAGATTGTATAATTTGATAATGACATTTTATTTTAATATTTTTACAGAAAATGAAAAAATGCTATTAATATTGCTTGTACTGCTAACTGTTTTGCCAGTCCTTTCGGAATTCCAAAATAATGGTAATCAGCTTTTGCATTTTTAGTAGCTTTTTCGCTTACATAAACGTGTGAAAGTCAATAAATTTTGTGTTCTTTTTAGCATAAATAGTTCGTCAGTTCAAGTACAATCTGAACGCACCATGTTTCTCCCTGAATCTTCTTTGTTCCAAAGGCACACACGCATGCATATAGCAAAATATGGAAATGTGCAACTTTCTTTTATGTTATGATAAACCAATCAATAGTTTATTGTAAAAAAAAATTATTATTTTCAGCATGTTAGAAACCACGATATATGATAATGAACAATATCTTACACTATTGTTAATGCATCAAAATCAAATCGTTATATGAGAAATAGTTTAGGAGGAAATTGTTGTATATGACGCAAACCAAATTATTATTTGTACATAAGCTAGAGCGCACCTTCTGGTTTTCACAAGATTCGGTCTCTAATAATACTAGAGGATAAATTAAAATATAAATCTTAGCTTCTCTGTTGCTGGGACCCACTAGAAATAAGGGGACAAAATATGCTTTGTTTTAAAAATAACAGAGTTGGATTATTTATTTATAATAAAACTGAAAAAACGGAAGGGAGAGAGAGAAAAAAATGAAATTGAAGTAATGTATAATGTAAAAAGGACAGCAGATAAGAAGATAAGATGTTAATTATAATTGCACAGAAAGTGGTCCCTTATCCTTCATATATGATCTTCCGCAATTAAATGGGATTAAATTTACTTTCACCCAAACAGCGTGGTTCCTACAGCAAAAGTGAAGAAGTAACCTTTCGAGTTGTCTTGCTATAGTTTTTATAGGGTAATAATTGTTACTATGACAACCCTTTTTCAACTGGCATCTATCATTAATTCTGAGATACGATCATACGAGTACTTTATATTTTTCTTTCTAATTGACAGTACTGAGTAAACAGTTAAAAGTCTTCTTTTCACTATTCCAATGTGTAGTAAGTATATTGGCTGCCTGGAAGGGATTTATAAAGCTGCAGAGTCAACTCAAAAAAGGTTAAAATGGGTTGGCATTGTGCTAGCATTTGCAGTAGTTACTACTTGTAGCTCAACTAAATAGGTTGACGGTGTGCCCCGTTAGTTTTGCACCAAACTCTTTCTCATCATATTGTTAGATCTCCACCAGTATGGTTCCTGTGAATGTATGAGATAAAAAGAAAAGTAACGGAGCTTAATGGGAATAAATATTTCTCATAATTGGTCCGTAATCGGGGAAAAATTGAAAAAAAATATTATTTTTTTCATCTATGCAACAGAAACAAAATGTGAAAATTAGCATTTGATAGAGTTAATTATTCCTCTCAATATATCAAGCCAAACTTGTGCTAATTAAGACTCGGCAGTTTGTCCTTGAGATTATGCTTGATTGAAATGAAAATAATAGAGAGGAATAATGAAAAGGACGTATAATCTATTTTGAAATAATATTGCGCCTGTATCCTTCTTGATTAATTAGAATATATTTATTATCTTCGTTTCGTTGTGATGTTAAAAATATTAAAAAAGAAAGAAAGATTTTTTTTTTGTCATTATTCAATTGAAAATGATAAAATAAAATGGAACCCTACTTATACGCGTATATGACAAAAAAATGAAGTAAATAATGTCATCTTTCCTCCCTTCAATTTTTCCTCCTATTAAATACGAATGAATCTAGTAAATATATAACAAATAGCATATCAGATTACTAAATCTCAATTATAAGAAGAAAAAGACTTTGTCTTGTTCATCATAATTTGACACATATTTGTATGATTTATTTGGTTTATGCGTACCAATATCGTATTTCAAGGTGGTCTTTAAGACTTTAATGATGTTTTAGACTTGATAAAGGTGAAGCACAGAGAAATGGTTGCTCCCTAAGCACATAATGTATATGTGCATGAGGTTGCCAATTCAAATGCTAATGAAATGACTACGGTGTTAACTGCAGCAGAGACTTCAACTTGTTGTTTGGAAGATATTGGTCCCTTGATTGGATTCGTACAGTATCGCTTTGTTTTGGATGAAGAGATACCAGTGGTTTAAGTTTATGAATTACAGCTTGAGCCTTGCGTTCAGGACAAGGAATTGGTGAAGTTTCTATTGCAACTTGTTGAGCTTATGGCTCAAAAGGGAATATTGAATTGTTTTTCACATCTTATATTACTCTAACGGCAAAAAAAATTAAAATATAGCAATTTAAATAAAAAATTACAAGAATATTGTAGTTTGGAAACTATTTTCACATCTATGGCAGCCAATCACGTCCAGGCCAAGCGTGACCAAACACGCCCCAGCCAGGCGTGACCAAGCCCCAAACATGCCTCACCCAGACGTGTTTAATCACGACTCCACCAGACGCGATTGGTGAGGCAGTCACGCCCCACCCAGGCGTGACCATGTTGGCCTATTTAAACCACGATTTCAGCATTTGCACTCCACTTCTGCACATCTCTGTAGCTTTTGTTCTCTGACTTCTCTCTAGATTTGGGTTTTGATTCGAGGCTTTTTGCAGCGAAACTCTGTCACTCAAGTAAGTGTTGCTCAAATATATGCCTTTTAAATGACATGAAATATATTATATTGTTGTCTTAGAGAATGATTATTGATCTAGAAAATTGTTAGTGACATAGGTTTATTGGAAATAGTTACTTGTTAGTTGTTATAGGGTTATTGTCTTACAATATTATTAGTTAGTTAATTAGGTTATCATTAAGTACCTCTATAAGGTTATGACCTAGGTTACATTGGTTATGACCTATGTTTTAGGGTTTAGGGTACTATTAGTTGGTGACCTAGGTTTTCATTAGTTAGTTACGTAGGTTATGACCTAGGTTTTTATTAGTTAGTTACGTAGGTTATGACCTAGGTTTGTTGGCTTACGATATTATTAGTTAGTGAGTTAGGTTATCATTAGGTACCGCTGTAAGGTTATGACCTAGGTTACGTAGGTTATGACCTACTAGGTTTTATGACCTAGGTTTTCATGAGTTAGTTACGTCGGTTATGACCTAGGTTTGTTGACTTACGATATTAGTAGTTAGTGACCTAGGTTATCATTAAGTACCGCCATAAGGCTATGACCTAGGTTACGTAGGTTATGACCTAGATTTTATGACCTAGAATACTATTAGTTGGTGACTTAGAATATTATTAGTTAGTTAAAGACCTACATAAGACATAGATAATCAATTTTTTCAAATAATTTTTCCTCCGAATTAAATAAATTATCATAATATGCTTATAGATTTTTCTGTGTTACAGGCGTGACCGTGCTCCTGTCATCCATTTCCCCTTTTTAAACCCAATAAGGACTTCACAACTCCTCACAACTGTTGTTCATCATCTTTCTGTTGTTGTAGTCGTTGGTCATATATAAAAAAATGTATGGAGATGGTGATTTTGTTCGTATTGTTTTATATTATAATGGTAGCAAAATTGAGAGCCGACGTGATGTTGTTTTCGAAGGAGAAAAAAGGGGAACACGTATCAAGCGCAACTCAGCCATTGATGAATTGTATCAAAGAATCAGTCAAAAGTTAGTTCTCAAAGGTAATCAATCTATCACTATGGTCACTGCAAGAATATGGTGCGATGATAAATATATCAGTTTAAAAGTAATAGACGACGAAGATGTAGAATTTGTAATAGGAGAATTCTTCAACCAATCAAGGAAAAATTTCTTAGAGTTGTACGTGGATTGTGCTGGAGTAGAGGATGCAGCTTTACCAATGAGGTCAGTTGATTTCAATTATTCTCGTGGAGCATCAGCATCTGCTGCTCCACTTGTTAATTTGTCTATGGAAGATGAAAATGACCCTACTTGGGTTATGGATGATGATATTGACGATGACGATGATGAAAGTATCGCAATGGAAGATCGTCTTATTGTCGAGAATGCTAGTGCTTCGGACAATGATGAGGATGATGGTCGAAGTGCAACTCAAATACAAGTACATTACTCAGTGATGAGAGAGCATGAAACCCAACCACAAGAGGATGCAGAGGAGTCTGAAATACCACAACAATGTCAAGGTGTGTTACCAAACAATAGTTACTTACATATATGTTTGTTTATTGTTTATGTATTTTTTTGTAAAAAAAATGGGAAATTTCACATGTAGACGAGGTTAATAACACTTTTTGGGATGGAATCCCACATTATACATACATTGATTGGGATCATTCGAGTGAACAAGATTCTAGCACTAGTTCAGCTTCAGTTGAGGGTCCATGGGTATTAGGGAATAAGTTGTTTGTGAAACAGGAATTTGCATCAAAAGAAGATGTGCAAATGACAATCAAGCGGAACCTCATGAAGGAGCATCAGGAAGCTATTGTGGTTGAAAGTACGCCGACAAAGTTAAACATGAAATGTCATGCGCATGACCAGAATTGTCCGTGGAGGGTTAGGGTAATGAAACCAACGTACGATGAAAGATGGGTGGTTACCAAATGGGGTGGGGATCACATTTGCTTAAATGATAACATTTCTCAGGACCACAGACAACTTGATACTGATGTTATTGTTTCACTCGTACTAGGTAAGTTATTGGATGAGATGATAATGATGAGAATTAATGATTTTATTATTATTATTAATGATAACGTGATTATTTTTTTATTATTAGGGATATAAAGCGTGATCCATCATGTTCAATTGGACTCGTCCAGGAAAGGATAACTCATTCCTATGGATACAAAGTTTCATATAGAAAGGCATGGTATGCAAAGCAAAAAGCAATGACAATTATCTACGGTGATTGAGAGGAATCATATGCATTTTTGCCGAGGTGGTGTGAATATATGCTTCGCTTTTCACCAGGTATTGTTTATCATCTTCAAACAAAAAATTATTATGTGGCTCATAGAATCGTTCATGGAAAACGCGTGTTTCACCGCATTTTTTGGACCTTCAGACAATGTTGCGAGGCTTTCAATTTTTGTAAGATGGTTATTCAAATTGATGGGACTCATTTATATGGCAAGTACAAAGGAAAATTGTTGATTGCCACAGCTCAGGATGGGAATAATGAATGTTTGCCACTTGCATTTGCTATTGTTGAGGGTGAGACGTTGGAAGCTTGGGAATTCTTTCTGGAGAACATTCGCACTCATGTTACACAGAAGACAAATATTTGTCTTATTTCTGATCGGCATCGAAGCATATTGTTTGCAGTTGAGAGGCACCGTGGGTGGCAACCACCGCATGCTTATCATGTCTTTTGCCTTTGTCATATTGCGAGCAATTTTAATCAAAAGTTCAGAAATGAAAATTTGAAGAGAGCTGTTATGAATTTAGGTATGGTTAAAAATTTCATCTATTAATTATGCATGTAGTTGTAAATTTTAATGTTATTTAATTTGTGTGCAGGTTATACTCCTTCTATTGTTTATTTTGAGATAGCCTTTGCAAGTTTTCGTGATGTGAGTCCTGAGGTTGCAAACTGGATTGATAGCATCCCGAAGGAAAAGTGGACACGTGCATATGATGTTGAGGGATGAAGGTATGGACATATGCAGCAAATTTGGCCAAGTCAGTAAACAGGATTTTAAAAGGTGCAAGAAACATGCCAATAACCGCGTTGGTTAAGCACACATATAGTAGATTGGTGGAATATTTTGTTTCCAGAGGGCGATCGACGCTTAATGAATTGCAAGGTCCTTATCCTCTTTGCAAAAATGTGGTTGCTATGTTGAAGGCCAATGAGACTAATGCTACTGCTCATTATGTTCGTACATATAATGTTGAAAATCTGTATTTGAGGTTGACGATGGTTACAACAAATCGTATTCGGTAAACCTCCCTGAGCGGTTCTTCCAGTGTGGGAAATTTAAGGCGTTCAAGTATCCTTGTAGTCATGCCACAACAGCCACTTTACATGTTCGTCAGGCACCGTCACAATATATGGATGACGTATTCCTTATAACAAACCTGGTACAAGCTTATTCATTTCCATGGCAGCCTATTGGTAATGAGCAAGCAATTCCACCTAGTACAGATCTAGTGGTCATACTTGGCAGGTCTATGTTGCATGCAAAGGGTCGTCCAAAGTCAACTAGAATACGCAATGAGATGGACAAAGTTGAAGCTAGTCAAAGTCGTATTAGGTGTGGTATATGCAGATTACCTGGTCATAACCGTCGAAATTGTCCTAGTCGTACATCTACCTCATGATTTGTTGATGTTGTTGTCAATGTTTTCTTTATGTTGTTATATTTCGTAATGAACATTTGAAAATAAACCAAACTTCCAGTGAAACCACTCATGTCAATTTTCATATACGCTACGATGAATTTCAAACATGAAAACACAATCATCATTAAGAATTACATAGTCAAACATAATCATGGAAACCTAATAAAATAACAGAACGTACAAACAATTGGAATTAGAGAGACAAACACAAAAAGTTGAACATTAAAAAACTAAAACAACGAAAGGTACTAACAACAACAATTGAAACATGAAAATCAGGAAACTAATCATAATTTGGAAGATGTTGTGTAGCAGACATGTCATCTTCCAGTAGTTGGATTACTGGTTTGTTAAAAGTAGCTAAAATTTCTATTGGAGAGAAATGCTTTGAGTAATTAGATTTTGCTAACACCTTCAGTACATCTTCATCGTTTTTCAGTTGTATTATTTGATATTCGACTAAATTTTGTGAATATTTTGAGTGACCTGGTTGTCAGAAGAACAATTGTTTAACAACTTGTGATTCGTGATTTCCATAAGGAGGAACTTCTAGCAGTGCAACTTGCTTGATTATATCCTTGAGTGTTTTTATATTGCATCCAGAAGGAATTTGAAATCTTATTGGATTTGTTCCAGTAAAGGAGAAACCCAAAAAATTGCCTTGTCGTGGTATGTTCCACTTGCCATTGTAATACAATAGTGCATCATGAGTAAGAGTCATGGTGGATCGAAGTACGTTGAGGACACCATCAGGTGTTCTGCTTATGATACACAATAATTCTATAGGACCAACAGACGGGAGTTTTTCATGGCACACCAACATAGTGCAAACATCATCATCATTTTTCAGTTGCAGTGAATGAAAAAAAAATTCCTTACTTGTATTGATGGTTGGTTGTTGATAGTAAATTTCATCCACAAATTGGTCATTTATGAGCAGAAGGGTGTTGTGCATTCTACTCTTGAGTGAGTGAAAGGAACATTCATCGTGGTCATTTGTGAGAAAAAGAGTTGTGCATTATACTCTTGAGTGACTGAAAGGAATATTCATCGGGAACTCGCATTGGTATTGGAGTAGGACACCCAAAAGAAACCCCAGTGGTGTTGTGCATTCTACTCTTGAGTGACTGAAAGGAATATTCATCGGGAACTCGCTTTGGTATTGGAGTAAGACACCCGAAAGAAACACCAGTTTCATTGTGTATGATTGATCCATTCAGAAAAATAAATGCTAATTTGGAATTAGCAATGTTTTGAGAGCCTGTTTCACCTAAGAATGCCATCGTATTGAGATTGAGTTTCGTTTGCGGAGGTATGTTGTGTGGGATGATTAAACTCCTGTGTGGGGTATATATAATGGTGTAACGCCCCGCCTGTGTGGGGCGTGACCACTCGCGCCTGGATGAGGCATGAATAAACTCCTGTTGTGGTAGTGTTGTCAATGTCATTTTACAGATCAGTGAAATTTATTGGCTACAGTATAAAGGACCACAAAGTGTTGTCAATCGTCACCAGTGTTGTCAATGACTGAACTCCTATCGTTGTTGCTGTGTGGAGGGTTCAGGTTGAGACTGGAAATTGTTATTATTATCGTTGTTTTTGAGCATGTATGTGATAAAGCTTGTGAAAGATGATCGGATTTGGGTTGCGGTGATTGTGTTGAGAATGTGAAGGGATCGTTCCTCTCCCACGGAGGCAAGCCTGTGGCGGGCGTAGGAATCGAGCCGAGGCTGGTTCTGGTCGGGGAAAATGGTCTCGATCATAGTCTCCACCGAGGGCGGAAGAATAACGATGTCACGGTGGTTGTGTTTTTCTGCCATGAGAAGAAGAGTGAATACTTAGCAAGGAAGGAAGAGAGTGAGAGAATCATTTGTTGTTTCTCTTTTTATTTCATTCAAAAGCATAAAAGACTTCTGAAACTTAATAGTATTAAAGTCACATTTATGTAGCTTTTTTGGTGTTATTAAAAATAATACAACAATTTTCCAATGACAGGTGACAAGACAAAGACTAGACCTTACTTCCACTACTCGCTTGAACCAAAATACCATTTTCTAATGAGAGTGAAGCATATGTAACTAAATGTGGATATTAATTGCTTTGGAGAATGTGCGCGCCAACTTCTATGCGTGAATGCGTTTTAATGATGATGATGAGTGTGATTGGGGAGTTACAAGATCAATTTAATTACTAGTATTAGGATATATCCAAGGTGGTTGTGACCAATCGTGCCTATGTGGGGCATGACCAATCTTGCCTGCATCGCGCATGACTAAACTACTATCGTGACAGTGTTGTCAATGTCCTTTTATAGTTCCACATGGTGTATCAGGCATGCGTCATGTCACATTTAGTCCATAGCAAATGACATATTTCATAACCTAACGACGTCCATCACAAATATAGGCGATAAAAAAATTTCCATAATCAAAACAGGTTTAACAATTACATAGGTAAATATAATAATGGAAACCAAATTAAATAACAAAATATAAAGTCTACGAAGGAGGATGCCACTGTTGATGATGCGTCTGATGATTTGGCAATCTGCGTCTACCATGTCCACACGAATACTGTGGAGCAACAGAAGGTTGTTGCACATGATATGGAGGTGGAGTGTCCTCGATCGATAGCTCTGGAGGATAGTCTGACTGTGTGGTGAAAAATCTATTTGCTCATAAGGATCGTCAATAGTTGCATCATCCCATAAACGAGTTCCCTGACTACTGCTCCTTGCCTAATCCCCGCATGGCATCGATACTGGACTGACATGGTACGCAGGTTGGCCTTCTGTGTCCATCGGTGAGGGCTCTGGCCGATAAAATGTATTAGCCTCTGCCTACGTAGGGTCGTAATATGTTTGATGAACACCGTATTCATGACCCATGAAGGGTGGCCTAATCCATCCACTCATGCATGGCCTAGGTGCATGAATAGGCTCAGGAACTGGTGTAATAGGTCGTCGATGGCGTCTTAACCCTCGACCCTCTTTCGCACGACACCCAATGTCGAGGGATAACTGTGGCTCCTCCAGAAGCTGGGTCAGCAGTGCCTCTGAACCTGCCTCCTCCACCCGAGCAGACTCTCTGAAAACAACAAGTAGATGACCTACTTCTTCGTGTACATAGTCCAAATCGTGGATACCTTGCTCAGCCGTCGTGACAAAATACAAATTTTCCAGACATCAACCTATAAGTCACAACATAGTTACATAAACAACAATATAACATAATGGTAAAAAAAATTATTTTGACTAAATGACTTATACAACGTGCTAATTTGGCACCCCGCTTTGTCACATATCGCTTGCCGAAAAGTGTATATAACACCATGTATTCATGGTTCGGTGACATCAGACCATGTATTGCAGGAGGCACTTCAACATGTTCACCTCTCCTATTCCATTTCTGTATAAATTTTCTTAGCTTACGAGTCCAATTTTCTTGGGCTTTACCCCGAAGGGTATAATCATGAACACCTGTCAATTTTCCAGCCCTGTGAGGTATTGGTTGATCCCGCCCAAATTGCCTCATGCATCTATTAGGCTGCAAATACTTAGCAATGTGAAAACAAATAATAGATGTCCTAGCCATCCACAAATGTTGTGTCTCAGCAGATGCATCCAGAAAATCGTAATCACCATAAGGTTGCCAAACCACCTACACAATTGAATCATATATATGAGTCACTTGCATATTGACATCCATTTTAAATAAATATATTTCATTAAAAAAGCATACCTCATCTCTAGTTAAGGTGTCTAGCATGTCTCGATACCAATTCAGTGGGTACGTACGGAAGCGACTTAGAGCATTGAATCTAATATCCAGATTAAACATTCAACTGTTAATCATAGTACGC
Source organism: Glycine tomentella (assembly GCA_007407185.1). Taxonomy (NCBI): domain Eukaryota; kingdom Viridiplantae; phylum Streptophyta; class Magnoliopsida; order Fabales; family Fabaceae; genus Glycine; species Glycine tomentella. The sequence continues at coordinate 105,232 of PYAF01006247.1, read as the reverse complement.
ATAAATACACGGTCATTCAAGTAATACAAAATAAACATACCTGTGTCCGAAGTGGCGGTCTGGGAGCAGGCAATGGGGGAGCAATTGGTGGAAATATAAGCCACGCCCAAATCTGAAGCAAAACAGTGCAACCACCAATGTCTTTTCTATCGGGATCTGTGCATTCGCACAACTGTCTAAACAAGTTTGCCAGAACCGCAGACCCCCCCAGCTATATGTACCAATATCGGCAAAGTCACCACAAGTAAGGCAATGTAGCGACATCCTACTACGCTCCCCCCGATCTGTCGCAAAGGATCCAAGATCCTAACATTCGTGTGATGTGAGCCTTCGTGATGTATATCACATTTTGAGGGTTATTAGCAACTGCATCCCATGAAGGATACACTTTGTCGAAATATGATAACCTCAAACAATCGATGGCTAACTCGGTGTCTGCATCAGGGCCCTTACCAAAAACCTGATTGCACAATTCTGCCCAATCTGTGTAAGTCTGTCCGGTAACGACTTGCCCATCAGTAGGCAATCCTAGAATACCTGCAATATCTTGTAAGGTAATTGTCATCTCACACTACGGCATATGGAAAGTGTGTGTCTCTGGCCTCCACTGCTCAACCATAGCACTGATAAGACCAGCATCAATCTAAAAAATACAGGTAAGTTATCAATTTTTAAGTTAAAAATACACTATGTTTGAAACCAGAAATTTCAACATTAAACATAACAATATTTTTTGTAAATTGATACCTGCGTATACTTCATGCGAGCCACATGTATGAAATCAGCCTCAGTCAAATACTGTGCTACTACGTTCGGAATATCGTCGGGTTGGGGTCCACCACTAGGTCTACCTCCATGATGAATCTTTAGCTCTCTCTTTGTGTCGTCATTCCAAACTGCCTGTGAAATATGAGTGCGTTGTCTGCGCCTCCTAAGTACATCCCATCTGTATGGTCCGGGAAGAACATGCGTTGTGGGATCGATAGGCTCATGCTCACGGTCAGAACCAGAATGAGGTGACTCAGATGACGATGATTCGGCCATAATAATATGCTACACATTTTATAATCAAATTAAAAAATAATTTATTTAATTTCAAATACAAATTTTTTAGACAAATAGATTATGTATGTCTCACGTAGGTCCTTAATGATAACCTAGGCCATAACCATAACTAATAATATTCTAAGACAATAAACATATATCTATTTTATTTATTAACAACCATAATCTAGGTTATCGATAGCGGCGGAGCAGGCATGCACCGCTACAATGGGTAGTGTAGTGGCGCGCTTCACTATTGTGGTCGTTGTGCCTGCGATAGGTTTTTTTTATAAATAACATTAGTGTTTTCTTTTTAATTGGGCCCCCAGATTGCTTCCTGCACTCCCTTTATTGCTTACTTTACTCCTTGTGGTTCATTTTTTTTTAATATCAAACTGGACTTGTGTTTTAATGCCAACTAGGGATTATCTATTATTTGTGTTTATGATTTTTCTTTTGTTATATTTTAGTAATATGAAATACACTCTATATATATAAAAAACATTAGAATATGAAATACACTCTATATATATATATATAAACATTAGAATATGAAATACACTCTCTATATATAAAAAAAATATTAGAATATGAAATACACTCTATAATCACTCGATTTAGGATTTAATCACGCTTAACACTCATCACCTCTCCCCAAAGATGTATTCTGCATGGATTAACCTCATGTCTTTCCTCACAAACTTAACATGTATTGCCAACTTATTTGCACCTACTAGGTTTGTATCTAAATCTTTTACACTCATGTAATGCCTACTTCCTTGACTGTTATTATTCATATTTTAACATTTTTTATTTAAAATAAAAATAGCCATAAAACCTAGGTCGTAAAACCTAGTAGGTCATAACCTACATAACGTAGGTCATCACCTTACGACAGTACTTAATGATAATCTAATTGACTAACTACTAATATTGTAAGCCAATAAACCTAGGTCATAACCTACGTAACTAACTAATTAAAACCTAGGTCATAACCTACGTAACGTAGGTCATAACCTTACGACAGTACTTAATGATAACCTAATTGACTAACTACTAATATTGTAAGCCAATAAACCTAGGTCATAACCTACGTAACTAACTAATTAAAGCCTACGTCATAAAACCTAGGTCATAACCTACGTAACCTAAGTCATACATAACCTTACGGTGGTACTTAATGATAACCTAATTGACTAACTACTAATATTGTAAGCCAATAAACCTAGGTCATAACCTACGTAACTAACTAATGAAAACCTAGGTCACCAACTAATAGTACCCTAAACCCTAAAACCTAGGTCATAACCTTACAGAGGTACTTAATGATAACCTAATTCACTAACTAATTGTTTGATATATGGGGAGCATCATGAAGAATGGAAGACTTTGATTCAAGATTGGTTTTGAGCTTTGAACATGCTTGGATGCCTTGAAGTTGAAATTGATTCAAGTGTAAGAGAAAGGCTAATCTGATGATCCATGCTTTGCATTCATTCATTCATTCATTCATAAACCTAAATGGTTTTCATATAAAATAACAAAGCTTTTATAATTTGGTTAAGGTTTTAATCTAAGTGAAAGGTTTTTGGAAAAATGCTATTTTCATTGGTTTAATCGATTACCTTACTAATATAATCAATTATTATGTTCTTCATTCAATTTGGAAAATCTTTATAAACATTGTAATCGATTACCCATCTGAATAATCGATTATTTGGCCTTTGTTTACAACAAAACAACTTTGTTAATGATTTTAATCGATTACTTAAATGTTGTAATCGATTAGGTAGTTAATCATGAATTTTAAGCCTTGCTGTGATATTTGATTACCACACATTATAATCTATTTACTTCGGCTATTTGAGAAAAATCACTTCCCTGTCTTAATCGATTACCAAAGCTTGTAATCGATTACACGTTCACTTTGAAAATATAAGTCTTCTACTTTAATCGATTACCATATCTTATAATCGATTACATAGTGCATTTTGTAAATCCTGAGACTTCTGTTTTAATCGATTACAGCTCGGGATAATCGATTATTTTGCTCGTTGGAGAAACCCAGAAACATTATTGAATGGTTTAATCGATTACATGGTTATTTTAATTGATTACATAAGCGAATTAATCGATTATTAGGTGCGTTTAATCGATTACAGTTAGTTACAAATTCTGTTATAAATAGGAGTGAAGGCTTAGCTTGTTTCACAACATGACCATTTGTATTTCTGAGTATACACAAGTCTTCTAAGCAATTCCTAAGTGATTTTCTCAGTGTTTTTACTTTTTGCTTCATTCAAAACATCAGTGGGTCTTTGAATGATTCTTGAGCAAGTTTCTTTTCAAGATTGAGGAAAAACATGTTCTGATCTAGTTTGATTCTCAACCTGATTTGGTAATTCATGTGCATTTCATTCATTGGATCATCAGGTTGTCTCTCTCCTTAATCTTTGTTTGTAATTATGGTTTTGAATTTTCTGTATATATTTGCTATTGTAAAGTGGGTTCTTGCTTGTATCTAGAGAAGAGTTCTCTAGTGTGAAGAACAGAGTAGTGTTCTCTGGTTCTTTGTCTCTTAGAATCTAATAGTGTTTTAGATTTCTATTCTTTATCTAGGGTTGATAAAGGGGAAATATTGTAATTGCATGTAAGAACAAAAATTTTATAATAGTGGAACTCTAATCTAGTGTTGATTAGAAGAAATTGGATGTAGCTTCAAGTTGTGAAGTGAACCAATATAAATTGCTTGGGTCTTTGATTTTATTTCTCTATCTCACATCTTATTCATTGATCTTTGATTCTTTGATTCATATTCATTGTTCAACAAGTTCAGTTTTGATCTATTGATTTCTTGGACTGAGACATTTGATTGAGTAAATTGATGTCATGGTTTTGAAAGTGATAAAGATCCTGAAACTCTAATTTGAATAAGTTTTTAAAATACCAGTTTTAACAATTCACCCCCTTCTTGGTTATTGTGAGTATTCCTATTATTTTCACTAATAATATTGTAAAACAATAACCCTATAGCAACTAACAAGTAACTATTTCCAATAAACCTAGGTCACTAACAATTTTCTACAACAATAACAATTCTCTAAAACAACAATATAATATATTTCATGTAATTTAAAAAACATATATTTGAGCAATACTTACTTGACTGACAGAGTTTCGCTGTAGAAAGCCTCGAATTAAAATCCGAACCTAGAAAGAAGTTAGAGAAGAAAAGCTAGAGAGAAGCAGAAGTGGTGTGGAAATGCTGAAATGGTGGCTTATATAGGCTTGCATGGTCACGCCTGGGTGGGGCGTGACTGCCTCACCAATCACGCCTGGTGGAGATGTGATTAAACACGTCTGGGTGAGGCATGTTTGGGGCTTGGTCACACCTAGCTGGGGCGTGTTTAGTCACGCCTGGCCTGGACATGATTGGCTGCCATAGATGTGAAAATAGTTTCCAAACTACAATATTCTTGTAATTTTTTTATTTAAATTGCTATATTTTAATTTTTTTTGCCTTACTCTGACATTGATGAAAATTGAGAAGTGGCATTGCATTGCAAAGGACACAGCTGGGAACATATGATGGACTGTTGAACATTATGATCTTTGAAGAAACTTTGTTTCCTTTATTATTAATAGGATAGGATTGAATCAACTAGTGACAAATATGAAATGCTGCAAAAAGTTTTTGATGAGTATAGATTGAATCAAGAAGAAAAATATATGCAGATTGTTTCAAAGAACAATGGGTTGATTGATATCTTGGAAAAACTCAACAAAGGAAAATGTGACTTGAATGATATGTTGAGTGCTCAAAAATAGTTTGGTGACACTTTTGGTTTGGGATACAAAAAGATTTTTAAAAATGTTCAAAAGACAACATTTATACCTCCAAAACAGAAGAAAAAGAAAAAACCAAGATTCAATCAAAATAGGTTCTTTAGAAACTCATATAAAGTTGTGGTTTGTCACTATTGTATGGAGAAAGGTCATACATCTTACCAATGTTTTGCAAGAAGATTTTATGTCCTAAATGGTGAGTGTATTTGGGTTGAAAAGAAAAAGCAAGCAACTAACCCCTTTGGACCCAAACTCAAATGGGTACCTTCTCAAATGAAGTGATTTGTTCTTTTTGTAGGTATGTCTTAGAGCAAGCTCTTCCTTATGGTATCTTGATAGTGGTTGCTCAAGACATATGACCGGTGACAAGTCCTTGCTCAAAAATCTTACTCTTAAAGATGGGGGCTATGTTACTTATGGAGACAACAACAAAGGGAAAATTATAGGTGAAGGAAGCATTGGTGACAGCTTGAATAAAAAAATCAGCAATGTACTCTATGTTGAAGGCTTGAAGCATAATCTACTAAGTATAAGCCAATTATGTGATAAAGGCTATAAAATTTCCTTCAATCAAGATTGCTGCATAATTTGTGATGGTAAGAGTGGAGAAGTAATCCACATTGGCAAAAGGAAAGGTAACATTTACTTGCTTTCCATAGACCATGCATTATTCCACAAGACTACA
>PYAF01006247.1:82642-93217 GCA_007407185.1 Glycine tomentella | reverse complement strand
TCCCTCCCAAGGAGCCTTCTGAGTTGGAAAAGGCTATGTTGCAGCTGGCTAAGACCACTAATGATCATATCCAAAACACTGATGCCTTCATGAATGAGACTAGGTCTCAATTGAAAAACCAAGGTGCTTCCATCAGAAATTTGGAGACTCAAATTGGCCAGATATCAAAGCAACTAGCAGAAAGATCACCTGGGCAATTCCCTAGCGATATCGTGGTAAATCCTAGGGAACATGCCAAAGCCATCACCACTAGGAGTGGACTTGTCCTTACTCCTAAAGAGAAGACCAAAGTGGTGAATAGAGAAGAGGAAGAGAAGGAAATTCCTCTAGTTGTTGCACAAAAGAGGAGCCATCTAGCAGCTCTAAGGAGTAAGAGAAAGAGAAGGAAAACACTTCAGCTGTACCTAAAAAGCCTCTGGATTTTTCCAGATTTGAAAAACCACCTTACCCTCTGAAGATGAAGCAGCAAGCACAGAGAAAGCAATATGCCAAGTTCTTGGAAATGTTCAAGAAGCTGCAAGTTAACATTCCTTTCGCTGAAGCTTTGGCCAATATGCCAAACTATGCCAAGTTTATGAAGGACTTGTTATCCAAGAAGCACAAGCTCCAAGAATGTGAGACCGTGGTCTTGACGGAAGAGTGTAGTGCCATCATTCAGAGTAGAGTTCCACCTAAGCTCAGGGATCTGGGAAGTTTTAACATACCTATTGCCATAGGTAATGTTAGTGTGGGCAAAGCTTTGTGTGACCTTGGTGCAAGTATCAACTTGATGCCTATCTCAATTTGCAAATCATTGGACATTTCTGAGTTGAAACCCACCAGGGTATCCTTGCAACTAGCTGACCGATCCTCGAGAAGACCAAGCGGGTTCATTGAAGATATCTTGGTCAAGGTGGATAAATTCATTTTCCCAGCAGATTTTATAGTTCTAGACATGGAAGAGGGAGAAATACCTGTTCTTCTAGGTAGGCCATTCTTGGCTACGGCTAGAGCTATCATTGATGCAGCTGAAGGGAAATTGGAGCTGAGGATGTTTGATGAATCCATTATCTTTAATGTGTTTGATGTTATGAAGGCTCCTATGGACAAGAATGATTGCTTTCGGATTGATGTGCTAGATGATTTGATTCACTCCGATGAGTCTTTTGAGCAAGAATTTGAAGACATAATGGAGGCTCAAGATGTAGCTGTCATTGAGGAAGTGAAAGAAGCAACAGTGGAGATTTTAGAAAAGAAGGAAACTGACCTTGACCATGGAGCTCCCAAGCTGGAGTTGAAAGAGTTACCAGCAGCCTTGAAATATGTTTTCTTGGGTGAAGACAAGACATACCCTGTCATTATTAATAGAGATCTATCTGAGGAGGAAGAAGCCAAGCTTGTCAAGGTGTTGAAAGATCACAAGTTAGCCATAGGATGGTCCATATCAGACTTGAAGGGTATCAATCCTTCATTTTGCACACACAAGATCTTAATGGAGGACGATGTGAAGCCGGTTAGGCAACCTCAGAGAAGGCTAAATCCCATGATGAAGGAAGTAGTCAGAAAAGAAGTGGTGAAGCTTCTAGAAGCGGGCATGATCTATCCAATTTCTGATACCGCTTGGGTGAGTTCGGTGCAAACCGTGCCCAAGAAAGGTGGGGTCACTGTAATCCAAAATGATAAAAATGATCTGATCCCTACCAAGACTATCACTGGATGGTGGATGTGTGTAGATTACCGCCGTTTGAATGATGCCACAAGGAAAGACCACTTCCCACTTCCATTTATTGATCAAATGCTAGAGAGGTTGGTCGAGCATGAGTACTATTGCTTTTTGGATGGATACTCCGGTTGCAACCAGATTCCAGTAGCACCTGAGGACCAAGAGAAGACAACTTTCACTTGCCCCTTTGGAGTCTTCGCATACAGAAGAATGCCCTTTGGCCTTTGCAATGCGCCCACCACTTTCCAAAGGTGTATGCTTTCTTTCTTCTCTGATATGGTAGAAAAATTCTTAGAGGTGTTTATGGATGATTTCTCTGTGTTTGGAACTTGTTTTGATGCTTGTTTGATTAATTTGGCTAAAGTCCTAAAGAGGTGTCAAGAGACCAACCTCGTTCTTAATTGGGAAAAGTGCCATTTCATGGTACGTGATGGTATTGTTTTGGGTCACAAAATCTCTTCCAAGGGGATTGAGGTTGATGAGGCTAAGCTTTTATTGATTGAGAAATTGCCTCCACCCGCTAATGTGAACGGTGTGCGTAGTTTTCTAGGTCATGCGGGGTTTTATAGACGATTTATCAAAGATTTTTCTAAGATAGCCAAGCCTCTTAGCCAACTGTTGGTCAAAGACTCTGAATTTAACTTTGATACTGATTGTTTAAATGCTTTTAATGTGCTTAAAGAGAGATTGACCACTGCGCCTATTTTGACTGCCCCTGATTGGAGTCTACCATTTGAACTTATGTGTGATGCTAGTCAATATGCTATAGGAGCTGTTTTAGGCCAACGTAAGAACAAACTGTTGCATGTCATTTACTATGCTAGCAAGATTTTAAATGAAGCACAAGTAAATTATGCTACCACAGAGAAGGAAATGCTAGCAGTAGTCTATGCTTTGGACAAGTTTCGTTCTTACTTAATTGGGTCTAAAGTTATTGTTTACACTGACCACGCTGCTTTGAAGTATTTGTTGACTAAGTAGGATGCCAAGCCACGCTTGTTGAGGTGGATGCTCCTATTTCAGGAATTTGACTTGGAAATTAAGGACAAAGCGGGTGTAGAGAACAGAGTGGCTGATCACCTATCAAGAATTCAAGAGAAAGAACTCCAAGATAGTCCGTAGCTGGAAATTAATGACGCATTTCCTGATGAGCAGATGATGGCTGTTACAAGTGCCCCGTGGTTTGCTGACATGGCCAATTACAAAGCTGTGGGAGCACTTCCTGAAGAACTTACATGGCAACAGAGGAAGAAGTTCTTGCATGATGCCCAGAGGTACTTCTGGGATAACCCATTCCTCTACTTCCAGTGTGCTGATGGAGTCATTAGGAGATGCATCGCTGAATTCGAAGTGCCCAAAATTCTGTGGCATTGCCATGCTTCAGACTATGGAGGCCATTTCGGAGGAAATAGAACAGCTCACAAGGTGTTGCAAATCAGCTATTATTGGCCCACAATCTTCAAGGATGCTAGAGACTTTGTTGAGAGGTGTGATCGATGTCAAAAAACGGGTAATATCTCCCGTAAGGATGAGATGCCTCTCAACAGCATTCTTGAAGTGGAATTGTTCGATGTTTGGGGGATTGACTTCATGGGACCATTTCCCAAGTCATACTCCAACCAATACATCTTGGTGGCTGTGGACTATGTTTCCAAATGGGTTGAAGCAGCAGCCTTGCCCACAAATGATGCAAGAGTGGTGTCCGCCTTCTTTGAGGAAGAATATTTTCACACGCTTTGGAGTCCCCAGAGCAATCATCAGTGATGGAGGAACACACTTTTGCAACAAACAAATTGAAGGGTTGCTTGCTAAGTATGGAGTTACGCATAGGTGGCCACCCCATACCATCCACAAACCAGTGGCCAAGTTGAGATCTCCAACAGAGAGCTGAAAAGAATTCTTGAGAAGGCTATTGGGAACTCAAGGAAGGATTGGTCCAAGAAGTTAGATGATGCGCTTTGGGCCTACAGAACAGCATTCAAGACGCCAATTGGTATGCCCCCCTTCCAGCTGGTATATGGTAAGTCTTGCCACCTCCCTGTTGAACTTGAGCATAGGGCCATTTGGGCTACTAAGTTTTAAAATTTTGAACTCACCAAAGCCCATCAAAAACATTTATTGCAATTAAATGAATTGGATGAGTTTAGAATTGCAGCTTATGAAAATGCACCAGAAGGAGTTTGAACCGGGGCAGCAGGTATTGTTGTATAACTCAAGATTGCGGCTATTTCCTGGTAAGCTTAAGTCTAGATGGTCTGGACCCTTTGTGGTCGTTAAGGTTTTTCCTTATGGGACCATAGAAATCTCTCCTCTTGATACTCACAGACCTTTTAAGGTCAATGGATGGCGACTGAAGCCATACCATGGTGGTCCTGTTGATAGGGATGTCGTCGCAATCCCTTTAAGCTCCCCTAATCCTTAGAGGATTACACGTCAGGCTCGTGACGTTAAACAAGCGCTCATTGAGAGGCAACTCAATTTAGTGTTTTATAATCTGTTAAACATGTCTTAAGATAGTAGTTTATTCGTTTTTGCAATTATTGTTGTTAACTTCCATGTGCTTAAGAACATTTGTTCCTTTTGTTTTCGCTGTTATTATGTCAATATTTATCATCAATGTATGTTGATTAGGTTTTAGATTGCATTTTAGGTAAGAATTGTTAATGCTTTTAGTTGTTTAAGCTTAATTCTGCAATCATGTGTCTGTGCTGAGAGTGTGGCGCCCGGAGCGCCAGACTTTCTGGTATCCCACGCCTGGGGCGCCACCATGGCGCCTTGAGCACCACTATTTCTGCCCATTCGCGCTCTTGGCACGGTGGTCGCGCCCCCAGCGCCAGCTGGGTTCCACAATTAAGGTGTCACGCCCAGAGGGCCGTGCTGGCTCCTGGAGCGCCAATAACACTGGCAACTCGCGCTTTGAGAGCGGCTCTAGCACCTGGAGCGCCACAGGTTCTGTTAACTCGCGCCCTGAGCGCGGGACTAGCGCGAAGAGCGCCACACTTAGGGTGCAATTTTTAAGTTTAAGTTTTGAAACCCTCTCATTCTCCCTCACCTTTTTCCACATTCCGACCCTACTCTGCTTTCCCCCACCATTTCCGCACCCCCCTTGCTCGAGCTCTAGTCTCCATTCATCCTCTTCAAGTCCCCTCATTCCTTTGCTTCTCATCACTCATTCCTCGTGTTTTCAAAGGAAAAGGCTGGTGTCTCTTTCTCTTGGCTATACCTGTGCATATCTTTACTGCTATGGCTCGTGACAAGGTAAGTTATGCTTGTGCCTTCCAGACTTGATCTGTGCTATCCTTTCCACTTTGGTTAGGTGTATTCCCATTTCTTTTGGATTGAAGACTCTAGGGTTAGGTTAGCAATTTTTGTAGGAGTTGTGTTGTTGAGTTCTATTTCTGCTTTATGAAATCATGTGTGAATTCCCAACTGCTGCTTGGTCCATCTGTTGCTAACCATTCCATGGTATTGATTTAATTGTGGGTATCACCCTTTTGATTGCCTTAGAAACTTAAGGTATTAGGAAAGCATGTGAGCAATTCACACTTGTTGTGGTGAACCACAACCTACATCGTGTTGCCCAAAAGATCAATTACTAGGAACTTCTGAGTTATTTATGTAACCAGTCCAGGCCATTGTGTGCTTGAATTTATGAATCATGTTTCGCTATGAAAATTTCATTATTGTGATTCTCTTGTGCTTCAATAGAGATCCCATGTGTGTGAACCTTGCTGTGAGACTAGGTCTGTAGTTCAAGTGTCAGCTATGTTTGCCTTGTAAATGATATGACTGTGTGCACATTAAGTATTCTTCCATTGCTTGTTACGTGAGAATTTCCCCAATTAGGCATATTCCTCTGAAAAAAATCATTTAGTTGATTCTTAAATTGAGAATTCCATAGCTAATTGGTCTGATCTACCATATACATTGCATTCTAAGCATTATCTTGTTGTGAACTTGGTTAATTCTAAACTTGGTTAGCGGCAAGCTTAAGGTTCTGAGTTTTGCTGGTGGTCTGCATTACCCTGTACTTGCTTAACTGTTGTTGACAAGTCACTTGTCTGTGATATCATTTTGGACATTTCGGGGTTCAACATATGTGTGAATTGTTTTCTATTGTATTTCTGTGATATTGGCCTTATTCATCACTATCTGCATTAAACTGTGCACCTGCTTTGTTATCTTTGACTCTGATATGAGCATGGTTGAATTGAGTTAGGATATTTTGGTCAAGGGTGAAATGGATCAATGTGGGTCTGTGCATGTACTTGTTTGACATTAGCTGTTGTGCCTATATCTTGAACCTCAATTCCTATCCATCAGTCCACTGGTCCATTGCTTAAAAAGCAAAAGTTGATATCATTAGGCATGTTGCATCCTCACTGTCAACCATTTGAACTCAGCGAAATCTAGGAAACACCATTTTGCTCAGAGTAGGCACACCTATTTTCTATGTTGTGTTTGCTTGATGCTCTACTGCTGCTATATTATAATTCAAATCTGGGAATTGGGCATAATTACTGATAGTGTTGGAACTGTGCATTTGGAATGTCAATGCCCACACAGAAGGGCCTGTCCTCTACTGCATCTGTAACTTGATATGAACATACAAGGGTCGGTGTTTCTGATCATAATAGCTCCTCTGTCGACTCTGAGCCTTCATCAGCTTGTCTCTGATCATCTTGATCTGCTCAGAGGTCCCTTGAACCATCTCAGGTCCAAGGAGCTGCTTCTCTCCTACCTCTGTCCAACATATAGGAGTTCTGCACCGTCGGCCATACAGAGCCTCATATGGTGCCATGCCCAGACTGACATGAAAACTGTTGTTGTAGGAGAACTCCACCAGAGGTAGATAATGATCCCAGCTAGCGCCTTGCTCCAAAACACAAGCTCTCAGCATATCCTCCAGAGTCTGAATGGTCCTCTCTGTCTGACCATCTGTCTGAGGATGGTAAGCTGTGCTGAGTCTGAGCTGGGTCCCAAAAGCATCCTGAAGTGCACCCCAGAACCTTGAGGTGAACTTCGGATCTCTGTCACTAATGATGCTGTCAGGGACTCCATGCAATCTCACAATCTCCCTGACATACAGCTGGGCCAACTTCTCTGTGGTGTAGTCAGATCTCACAGGTAAGAAATGAGCAGACTTGGTCAGCCTGTCCACAATCAGCCAGATGGAGTCACATCCATTCTGAGTCCTCGGTAACCCTACCACGAAATCCATGGAAATGCTATCTCATTTCCACTCAGGGATCTCTAAAGGCTGAAGTAGACCAGACGGTCTCTGATGCTCAATCTTAACCTTCTGACACACCAAACACTTGGTCACATGTTCAGCTATGTCTCTCTTCATTCTTGGCCACCAGAAACTCTTCTTCAGATCATGGTACATCTTGGTGGCTCCTGGGTGAATGCTGAACTGGCCTTGATGTGCCTCAGATAGGACGACATCTCTCAACTCGCCCTTAGGCACCACAACACGACCTTGGTATCTCACCAAGTTGTGATCTTCCCAGGAAACATCTGGTTGGCCAATCATGGCCCTCACATCCTCATCCTGCTGCTGAGCTTCTCGGATCCTCCTGATCAGCTCATTATCCACCTTGGTCTTGCTCAACTCAAGACCCTGAGCACTTTCTGTCACTGTCAGGTGCATGTCTCTGAATTGCTCAATCAACTTGCAATCAGAAATCATTAAACATGCAGCAGTCACATTCTTCCTACTCAAGGCATCAGCAACCACATTAGCCTTGCCTGGATGGTATCTCAGCTCGAAATCATAATCCTTCAGGAACTCCATCCAGCGCCTCTGTCTCATATTCAACTCTTTCTGATCAAAGAGATATTTGAGACTCTTGTGGTCACTGAACACAATCAACTTGGCACCATACAGATAGTGCCTCCAAATCTTCAAAGCAAATACCACAGCTGCTAACTCCGGGTCATGAGTGGGATATGACTCTTTATGAGGCTTCAGTTGCCTGGAAGCATAGGCAACCACCTTCTGATCCTGCATCAGTACACACCCAAGTCCCCGCTTGGATGCATCACAGAAAACCTCAAAGACTCCCTCTAGATTTGGAAGAGTCAATACTGGAGCTGTGGTCAACCGCTGCTTCAACTCCTGGAAGCACTGTTCGCACTCATGGGTCCAGACAAATGGAACCCCCTTTCGTGTGAGTCGAGTCAGAGGTACCACCAACTGGGAAAACCCCTGAATGAATCTCCTGTAATAGCCAGCTAATCCCAGGAAGCTCCTGATCTCAGACACGTCCTTGGGCCTCTCCCAGGACATCACTGCCTCTATCTTGCTGGGATCCACAGATACACCAGCTGCTGAGATCACATGGCCAAGAAACTTCACCTCTGTCAACCAGAATTCACATTTGGCCAACTTAGCATACAGCTGCTTGTCCCTCAAGATCTGAAGGACTGTCCTGAGATGCTCGGCATGCTCTATTTCCGTCTTAGAGTAGATCAGGATATCATCAATAAACACCACAACAAACTGATCCAAGAAAGGTCTGAACACCCTGTTCATATAGTCCATGAACACTGCAGGGGCATTCGTCAGACCAAACGGAATGACCTGATACTCATAATGACCATACCTAGACCGAAAGGGTATCCAACAGATCTTAGAGAACACTCCTGCTGATCCAACAGATCATCAATCCGAGGCAGAGGATACTTGTTCTTCACAGTAACCTTATTCAACTGCCTGTAGTCCACACACAGTCTCATACTGCCGTCCTTCTTCTTCACGAAGATCACCGGTGCTCCCCAAGGCGAGACACTCGGTCTGATAAACTGCTTGGACAACAGATCTTCCAACTGCACCTTCAGCTCCCTCAACTCCAGAGGAGCCATACGATAAGGTGCTACAGAAATTGGTCCTACCCCAGGAACCAAATCAATGAAGAACTCTATCTCCCTCTCTGGTGGTAGTTGAGTTATCTCCTCAGGAAAAACATCTACAAACTCATTCACCACCGGTATCTGAGACAGGTCGACACCTGGCTTATCTTCTGTAACTCCCAAGAAGATATAGCTCTGAGCTCCCTCTCTGAGCGCCTTGCAAGCTTGCAAGACCGACAGAAATGATGCAGAACTCGAACTGGTCTTGTCAGAAGGTACTACAACCCTCTTCTGACAACAGTCTAGCATCACGCCGTGCTTAGTCATCCAATCCATACCCAGAATCATCTCTAAAGTAGGCATAGCCAGACAAAACAGATCAATCACATAGGTTCTGCCATCATACAAAAACTGCATGTCTTTGCAGCAAGTGTTCACCAGACATCTTCCTCTGGATGCTGTGGTAACCTCCATCGGAGGGGCAAAACTAATCTTAGGCAATTTCAGCCTATCAACAACCACATCCTGTATGAAGGAATGTGTGGCTCCAGAATCAAATAAAACTCTGACATCACAGTCATCAATCAGAACCGTACCTCTGATCAGGTCTGGAGCTCTGGCCGCCTCTCTGGCATCTACAATATACACCCGGCCTACTGTGGGTGCTATCACCTCCACTGGAGCTGCTTGTGCCCGACTCTCTGTCTGAGGGCACTCTTTGGATATGTGGCCTGGCTTGCCACATCTGAAACACACAATCTGCCCTGAAGAACATGCGCCCCAGTGATCACGTCCACAAGATGGGCACTTCGGAGGTGGTCTCCTCTGAATAGGACTGCTCTGTCCGGATCTCCTCTTGAATCTGTCAGAGGATGCAGAGGCTCTCATCATCCTGCCCTTACCCCTCCTGGGCGGGCCAGAACCACTAAATCTCCTCCCCTCCTGTCTGACTGAGGGGATAGGCTGTCCGCCTCTCTGCTGCCTCTGCAGGATACCCTCCACCTGACGGCTTTGTCTCACCAGGGTATCCATGTCTCGTGACCCAAGACCGGCCACCAACACCTGGATGTCATCTCTGAGTCCCCTCAGGAACCTAGCTGCTGAGGTCTCAGCATCAGGCATGGGTCTCCTGAAGTGAGCATACTGGGCCAGCTCATTAAACTGGGCCAGATACTCGTCCACCGTCATGGTCCCCAGGACCAGTGTATCAAACTCCGCCTGCTTCTGCTCCCGTGCATCTCTGGGGAAGTATCTGTCTAGGAAGCAGGCCTCGAACAACTGCCAGGTGATCATCTCTCCCCGGCCTCTCAGAAGTGGGACAGTGGTCTTCCACCACTTATGGGCGTCCCCCTGAAGCATGTAGGTCGCATACAGCAACCTCTGGTGGTCGGGGCACTCCATGACCTCAAAAATCTTCTCTAAGGCTTGCAGCCATCCTACTGCAGCTACTGGGTCATAGCCTCCTATGAACACTAGAGGGTCATGCTTCCTGAAGGTAAGCAGCATCTTCCCTCTAGCTGCTACATCACTATCAACCTCTAACTGGGTCATCTGGTCCCCTTGCTGGTGGCTCTCACCAGCCTGCTGGCGACTAGCCTCGCCCTCAGGTGCAGAAGGTGTGGAGGATGCTCTGTCTGTCCTCCGGAGGTTTCTCACCTCATCAAGCAGATCCTGGTTAGCCTTCATCAAGGCCTCATTCACCCCTCGGGTGGCAGCCATCTAACGCTGCATCTCCCCCTGAGTCTCTCTGTTAGCAGCCATCTCTTGCTGCATCTCTGCCTGCATCTGTCTATTTGCAGCTAATTCCTGCTGCATAGCGGCTAGTGCAGCCGCAACTGGATCAGGCTGGGCACTGGTAGCCCCACTGGTGCCTCTAGATCTCACCATAGCACTACACATGTACATCACACAGTGAGTTGATCAGGCCCACAGTTAATGTACCCCCATGTAATGCTCATGTCAAACAGTCACAAACAGGCACCAAAACAAGTTCCATACATAATGTTCTTATCAAGAAA